>OY293305.1:33737858-33835444 GCA_958502075.1 Orchestes rusci
CCCATAAGATAGCTACCGTTAAAAGTTTATGCCATAGGGCATTCCATCGTAAGTAGTGAACAGTACCGTGACAATAATTATAATATAATTAAGGAGATCTTGAAAAATAATAATTATTCCTCTTCACTGATAAACGGTATAGTAAATCAGTTCAAGAGCAATATACTAAACCAACAGCCACGCGAACGAGACTTAATATTTTATAAATTTCCATACATACAAGGTCTTTCAGAAAAAATCGGCAGTCAGATTTCCAGAATGGACCCAACGTGTGAACTGGCGTTCTATAACACCAAAGTAGTGGGATCTATTTTCTCGAAGGTGAAAGATTCTATACCAAATAAAGATCGTTCAAATCTTGTCTACAAAATACCATGTATTAACTGTGACAACTGTTATATCGGGTCAAACACGACAATACTTGAGCAAAAGACTATATCAACATCGATACGATTGCAGAGAAATAAGTAGGTACAAGAATGAAAAGACTGCACTCTCGGAACATCATTTCACAACCAACCACAACTTCGACTTTAATAATGTAGAAATCCTTGATTTTGAAAATAATTGGTACAAGCGTAATATCAGTGAAATGATCCACATATCAATAAATAAAACTATTAATAATAGAACCGATGTACAGGGATTGAACACTCAGTATAGTAATTTGCTTTATCTGTATAAAAATAAACATTAGAGATAGTAGAATGATTATGGTCGTCTTGAAACCCAATCGGACCAGCATTTGTACATTTTCTGTTGTTCTGTCCACATATACTTCAACTTTTTAATCTGTGTGTGACATATTATATATTTCATCTTCATCTTTTAATGCCGTGTGCTGTTATAATGGTAATCATTGTTTTATGTATGACATGGAACTTCTTCAATTGACCAAAAAGGTATGAATCCTATTTTGTTAACCTTCTCGCTTGTTTTGTTGTGTTTTTTTTTTCTTTTCTTTTTTCATGTACTTTGATAGTTTATTTATATGAGTTATTTCCTTTATCCATTGTAATATTTTAATGTGTGATTTCTGTTTTCGTGTTTTTTTTTTTTTTTTTATTGTCATATCAGACATTGTATGTGCATTTCTTTTGTAGCCTTGATAAAGACTCGAATTAGAAGTCGAAACGTCGGCAATTTGAAAATCTAAGGAGTTTCATTTAATGTCCTCAACCCCACTATTACGTTGCATCATCTGGAATTAACTAAGGACACAAATTAGAGCTAATTATGGAGAATGGGAGATTCTTTCAACAAATCCTGAACACATATGGAAGAGATGCACATGGATTGCTGAAGAGATGGAGTAGAACTGACAGTAAGCTAGCTTCACTTAGGAATCGTAAAATTTTCTTATTACAATGCCGTACAAAAAATCTGGTTCCTGTTCATATGAAGAATAATGTAAAGTGCCTGTATACTCTTAATATTGAAAACCATCCATATATTAATAAATTAGATAGAATTATGCGTAAATTTCAAAGATCAATATTGAATGTAGAAATAGACATTACTTTTTGGAAAATTAAGAAATTGGAGGAACAACGATGTAGAATCAAAGATGCCATAACTAATTGCTTACCACCTGATATAATCGACAATTTTAATGATTTCAATATGATACGTTATAATCGGATTTTCCTGACTATTAAAACAAAGAATTTAAAGAAGATATCAAAGCTCACATCTAGATCATCTACTTTCATAATCAAAACACATGATAATTTTCTTTACAACTATACCGATGTCACTTTACCTACTCCGGTTCAGCGAATGTTGAGTGCAGGGCCGAAATTTTCTTTACCTATATCTAAAAAGGAATTACCTATTCCGATAATTATCAAAGACCTGGAATACTGCATTGGATCATCAAACTTACCAGAGGAGGAAAAGAACTTGGCCAGGGGGGTTTCAATTATTATAATTACAAATCATATTCATTCACCTGACAACTTACATGAATCGAAAGTCATCAGAAAGGATTTCATGGAATGTAAAAAATTTCTGAACACTAACAACAACCTTGTCGTGATGAGATCTGATAAAGGGTCTTCTACAGTCGTCATGATGAAAGATGAATATTTGCACTCCATGAATGAATTATTGAGTGATCCTAACATATGTAAGAAAATTCCTTCTGACCCTACATCTAAGTTTCAAGCTCAGTCTAATTCTTTTATAAAGAAACTACACAGTCTAGGATTTATAGATGACCGCCAATTAAGAGTCTTATGTAAGAATAACTGTGTCACCCAAAAACTGTATGGATTGAGGAAAACTCATAAAAGTACGTTGAGTATGAGACCAGTAGTCAGTTGTATTAATTCACCGTCCTATAACTTGGCAGTATTTCTGCATGGCATATTGAATAATATATCAAGCACTTCCATTTATAACGTCAAAAATTCGTTCGAGTTCGTGAACTCGATCCGAGGTTTGGTTCGTCCGGACGACTTCATTTTGATATCTCTGGATGTAGTTTCTTTATTCACTAACATTCCAAAGGACCTTGTGATAAATATAATCAGGAAAAAAATGGGCTCACATCGCAGCATACACAGATTTAACAAGGGATATATTTTGTGAATTGGTCCATATCCTGTTCGAGACCAGCTATTTTCAGTTTGATAATAGTTTTTATAAACAGCTTGATGGATCAGCGATGGGCAATCCAGCTAGCCCAGTATTGGCTAACCTAGTCATGAATGAATTGTTCACGGAAGTATTGAACATTTTACCATTTAACTTACCGTTTATAAAGTTATATGTGGATGATTCATTGTTGGCCTGCCCAAAAAACATGGTTAATGATGTACTCGCAGCGTTCGACTCGACTCGGATGGGAACATCACCACAAATTGGTATCGAAAACCGACGTCCTCAGGAAGGGTTTTGAACTATTTATCAGCCAACCCTCTCACCCATAAGATAGCTACCGTTAAAAGTTTATGCCATAGGGCATTCCATCTTAGTAGTGAACAGTACCGTGACAATAATTATAATATAATTAAGGAGATCTTGAAAAATAATAATTATCCCTCTTCACTGATAAACGGTATAGTAAATCAGTTCAAGAGCAATATACTAAACCAACAGCCACGCGAACGAGACTTAATATTTTATAAATTTCCATACATACAAGGTCTTTCAGAAAAAATCGGCAGTCAGATTTCCAGAATGGACCCAACGTGTAAACTGGCGTTCTATAACACCAAAGTAGTGGGATCTATTTTCTCGAAGGTAAAAGATTCTATACCAAATAAAGATCGTTCAAATCTTGTCTACAAAATACCATGTATTAACTGTGACAACTGTTATATCGGTCAAACACGACAATACTTGAGCAAAAGACTATATCAACATCGATACGATTGCAGAGAAATAAGTAGGTACAAGAATGAAAAGACTGCACTCTCGGAACATCATTTCACAACCAACCACAACTTCGACTTTAATAATGTAGAAATCCTTGATTTTGAAAATAATTGGTACAAGCATCAGTATCAGTGAAATGATCCACATATCAATAAATAAAACTATTAATAATAGAACCGATGTACAGGGATTGAATACTCAGTATAGTAATTTGCTTTATCTGTATAAAAATAAACATTAGAGATAGTAGAATGATTATGGTCGTCTTGAAACCCAATCGGACCAGCATTTGTACATTTTCTGTTGTTCTGTCCACATATACTTCAACTTTTTAATCTGTGTGTGACATATTATATATTTCATCTTCATCTTTTAATGCCGTGTGCTGTTATAATGTTAATCATTGTTTTATGTATGACATGGAACTTCTTCAATTGACCAAAAAGGTATGAATCCTATTTTGTTAACCTTTTCGCTTGTTTTGTTGTGTTTTTTTTTTCTTTTCTTTTTTCATGTACTTTGATAGTTTATTTATATGAGTTATTTCCTTTATCCATTGTAATATTTTAATGTGTGATTTCTGTTTTCGTGTTTTTTTTTTTTTTTTATTGTCATATCAGACATTGTATGTGCATTTCTTTTGTAGCCTTGATAAAGACTCGAATTAGAAGTCGAAACGTCGGCAATTTGAAAATCTAAGGAGTTTCATTTAATGTCCTCAACCCCACTATTACGTTGCATCATCTGGAATTAACTAAGGACACAAATTAGAGCTAATTATTATTTACATTTTCCACGATTTGATAATAATATGACGATGAAATGCAAGTATCAACACCTCAAAAATTTTGTTTTTTTTTTCAATTTTTATCCTGATTTGATTCTAATTATAAATTGCTGTAGAACAAGTCGCCGAATAAAATCATAATTGATGGGAAAATTGAAAAAAGAAAGATTCGTTATAGATTATTTTCATAAAAATGAGCGTTCACCTAGGTACAGGGTTTTTTCTTATAATTTGCCACCTCTTTAAAAACTCAATTTAAAAAGATACAAAAAAAAAATCTAATGAAAGTTTCATGATTTTTCTTGAAAATGTTATGATAACTGAGCGAAGGAACAAAATATCAATATTGAAAATCAGGAAAAATTGAAAAAGTTATTTTTTTTTTCAAATGACCAGTAACTGCTCAAACAGCTCTTTGTTTATGCTGATGGTCGTTGTCAAGTGCAAATCGTTTCTGCTTCGGGTGACCTGCGGCGTCTCCCTCGCATCCATCTCCTTTACTATAATAAAATATATGTAGTGTATTCAATTTATAAAAAAATTAACTTTTTGAAATTTTCCTGATTTCCAATAGTTATTTGTTCTTCTGCTTAGTTATCATAAGATCTTCAGGAAAAATCATGAAACTTTCATTTGAACAATTTTTTGTAGGTATATCTGTAAATAGAGTTTCTAAAGAGGTAAGATAAGATATTTATTCATAATAATACACAATGTGCTTTTACAAGTCATAAAATAGATAAAAATAGAATCAAATACTAAGATTTGTTAAGTAGGTAAATACAATCCACAATAATAGATACTACAAAACATCAAATGTCTTTTGACGTAAAATAACAGTAAGTGAGCTAAAACCACAGGCAGATACAATAATATTGAAAAGCAAAACAATAACAGTCACATCACTATCACATTAGTATTATTGTACTGGTGAAGACACTTCACAACCGGTCAAAATTGAAGTTGAGGTATTCATCAGTTGAGTAAAACGAGTGCCTTATAAGAAAAACCTTCAATGTTTTGATGAAATTTCGTTCCTCAAGGATTCTAATCCTCTCGGGCAACTTATTGAAAAACTTTATCCCGTAATAATCACTGCCCCTTCTAGATCTGTTTAGCCTATGAAAAGTTAACACCAAGTCATTAGCGTTACGGGTGATACCACTTCTCTCACTATGTCTAGCAAACTGTGAAATATTCCTTTTAATATAAATTAAACAACTTAGGATATATAAGCAAGGAAAAGTGAGTAAATTAAGCTCCACAAAGCAGTGCCTACAGCAGTCACGAAAACGCACGCCAGCAATAACCCGTATGCATCGGCGCTGCAGTTTGAAAATGTCAGCAGCTCTTGGAGAGTGCCCCCAATTAAGTATAGCATAAGAAATATTAGAGCCAAAGTATCCATGATATGCCATGATAAGGGTCTTCCTAGAGACCACTCTAGTTAAATTTCTAATCAAGAATGTTATGCTGGACAGCCTACTAGACAATTGGGAAACATGTTCAGCCCATGTTAATCCAGGATCCAACCAGACTCCCAGGAATTTTACTGCTCTCTCAGTGGGCAATACAGGGTTGGATGTCCTCAGAGAGAAATTCAGTTTTTGGGTTTTGGCATCATTAAGGCTGAGTTTATTCGCCAAAAACCAGGATTTGATTTGTTCTCCTTTATCTAGCACTACTTGGTGGATAGGCTCAGAAGGGTGATAGTGCTCTAAATAGGTGGTATCATCAGCAAATAATATCAGGTTAGTATTTTCAGCAAAGTTTGGCAAATCGTTGACATACACCAGGAATAAAAGGGGGCCAAGGATGGAACCCTGGGGCACTCCATGGCGAATAATCTGCCTGTCTGATAGGTTATTCTTGAACTGAACATACTGATAACGATCCTGCAAATACGATTTGATAAGATTAATACTTTTAGGATGAAAATTGTAGTAGGCTAGCTTATTCAGTAGAATATCAAAAGAAACACAGTCGAAAGCCTTTGTTAAGTCTAGGAATGTCGCATAAGTATCCAGTCTGGATTCCAGACCGCAAGCCACAAACTCTGTGAGACTATTTATCGCAAGGGAGGTAGATTTATTATTTCTGAAACCAAATTGTTTGTTACTGAATAGATTATTTGATTCAAAGAAGATCACCATTTGGTCTTTCATTAGAGATTCTAGAATTTTTGATAAAACTGGGAGCAGTGAGATTGGGCGATAATTCGATTCATCACTAGCACTACCCTTATTTTTAAATATGGGAACCACTTTAGCAATTTTTAGAGACAGGGGAAAATGACTTCCAGTAATACACTGATTGAACAGGTATGTGAGGGGTTGAATTAATATGTTTTTCAGATATTTTATGATTCTGGTTGATAATTCATAACAGTCACAGCTTTTTGTATTCTAAAGAGGTGGCAGATCATGAGGAAAAACCAGTTAAAAACCCTGTACATAAGGTGAGATAGGTATTCACAACAATCATAACCGCACATTATAAAGACTAAGAAAGTTTCCTGCTCCAACAGAAAACCCACGGCACGCTGCTGAAAATATTCATTTTTTTTTTCATGATATTGATTCTAAACTGAAAATCTAGAGTTATCTAGACAATAAATATTTTTAGGCGAATAGAGAAAAAAAAAAAAAAATGTTATTTTGAAGTTCATTATTGCCATAAGGAAAAAATCAGCTTTCTCGATTTATTCAGAAAAATCAGATATTTTGTTTTTTTCAAAAAAAATGCGATTTTTAGCAACCCTGTTATTTTTTTTTAGTCTATTTCTCCCCTTGGTTCTATTCGTTGGCCTATATGAATGTCACATCCTTAGGGTCTACTTGGAGAATCTCCAAAGATAACCTTGTCAAGTAGAATGAATATCTGCCTGTATACAAAATCGGACAAAATTAGAGCAACCGCAGTTCACGCGTCCTGGCGATTTTTTTCAAAAAATTGTTTAGTGACCATAATTTGAAAAAGGGTTGAAAATAAAACTTTTTTCTGTGTGACTACTTTTGATAAAAATAATTATATACATAATAGTTTTCAGGCAGTTGCTCTAATTTTGTCCAATACTTTGTTCAGGGGTAAAAATACTGATACTGATCCAATATCAGCTGTACATTATATCCGAAAAGGGTTAATTAAATAAAAAATCGATTGAATCTGAATCAACTTTATTCCATGGTTTTGTAAATAATAAGAAATATAGTTGTTTCATATTCCAACACAGTCACAACAAATCTTAATTTTTTGCTGAAAAAGAAATAGGGATATTTACATAGCATTGAAATTATATGATATACATACCTCTGCTCTGATGATTTCGTCTCTGTGAACATTTTTCTTGTGCTGCCAGAATATGTGGGGGATCTACAAAAACATTTTATCTTTTTTGATCCTTTATTCGAAATAATTTCCGGTGCTACAGGCAGTTGAGGTAAACCAGTGTCACAACTTATCTTGTTTTTTTGCTGAAAAAGAAATAGGGATATTCACTACGTTTTCATGTAGAATTCAGTTCGGATTGAACACCGTTTTGGTATTAAAACTAACCCCAAAAATAACAATAAGCATTGAAATTATGTTATACATACCTCTGCTCTGATGTTCACGTTTCTGCGTGAACATTTTTCTTGTGCTGCCACAATATGTGGAGAATATAAACATTTAATCTTTTTTGATCCTCTTCAAAATAATTTCAGCTGCTATTGTCAGTTCAAAACAGTGTCAGATATTACTTTGTTTGTTTGCTAAAAAAGAATAGGTTTATATGTGTAATTTGATGTTTTTTGGCGTGAGAAACTCAAATAAACTATTTTGATGCACGCTAAAATCCGAGCTCGAATCCGAGGTAAAATCGATAAAATCTGAGATGATGTTTTGTATGTAAAATTCGTTTTCTCTGATTTTTTTGTTTGTGAAACTGATTTTACATAAAATAATTGAAGAAGTAGTTTTCCAGATGTCATGAAAGTATCTGCGGTGATGACAGAAAAGTTATAACAAAGAAACTTCTTTTTTCACAAATTTAAATTGTAGTATATCGATAACTAAACATTTTCGGACCTCAGTTTATTTGAAACATCGGCTTATTTTATCGAATTCTATTCTGTGTTGAAAAAAATATCAACTCGGAAGTCACCCTGTATATTCTCTGATATGCTAGCGGCTTTATCTATGGAGATTTACAACGGAACTTTTCAAAAATCGAAATATCAAATATTCTTGAATTAAAACATTTCCTAAACGGCACATCAAAAGATGAGCAAAAGCCTAAAATTTGATGAAACTTGGATCCTGCAGCAGTTATCTAAGAAGTGATAATAATAATAATAATATTCTTTATTTAGCATAAGCTACAAAGATTTACAGTTTATCATATGCATTCATGAAATCATTGCTTACAAAAAAAAAAATTTATGAGTAAAGTATGTATACCTAGACAAACATTGTAAAAAAGGTTAACATTAAAAACTTAAAAAAATTAAATGTATAAGTGTAAAAGTAAAAATAAATACATAAAAGTCACAAAAATCAAGAATTATGACACAAAACATGTGTTCTCAAAAGGATCTTGAATCTGTTCAAGTTGTTACATTGTTTCAATTCGTTTGGTAGCTTGTTGAATTCATAGAGTCCTTTTACAAGTAACGAATTAAGTAATTGACTGGTGTTGCACTTTTCGGTAAGTATAAAGTCATCACAATTCCTTGTACTATACTGATGAACATCTCTAAAAATCTTTATTTTATCACAGATGTATTTGGGTAGAAGTTTTATCTTGATCTTAAAAATGAATACGTTCACACTAAGTACAATTTTCTGTTCAACAGACATAAAATTCAAAACTTTCAACATCAATTTAATCGGTGTATAGCGGTCACACTTTAAAATCATCCGCATTGCTCGGTTTTGGATTTTCTGTATCCTGTCAACTTTGAATTTAGGCAGAACAAACAAAATAGTGGAACAGAACTGTAGGTGGGGTGCAGCAATGGCGTTGTATAACATTATTTTAGTCTGAACCGAGACGTGTTTTCCGACTCTTGACAAAAATCCCACTTTTTTTGAGAATTTCCTCATTACAAAATCAGCATGTGGGTGAAAATTCAAATTTTTATCAAAAATAACTCCCAAGTACTTAATTTCACTAACATATTCCAAATTAAAATTATTAATAGTTACATTTATATCATCAGTATTTACAGTACTAAGCCTATTTTTTTTACCAAATATACAATATTTGGACTTCTCGATGTTGATGCATAGCTGGTTATCACAAAGCCAAAGGAACATCTTTTGGAGGTCATGATTGATTTTTTGGATCATTTCATCAATATTGTTGCCAGAAATAAAAAGCATTGTGTCGTCTGCAAATAACACAACTTCACTGTGGTCCATTACATTGACAATGTCGTTGATATACAACAGGAACAATAATGGCCCAAGAACAGTGCCTTGAGGCACTCAAAATTGAACAGTCATTGGACTAGAGATGCAGCCTTTGAACTTGACATTTTGCGATCTAGACGTTAAATATGACTGAAACCAATCAAGAACTGTATCCTTGATGCCCAATTGCTCCAGCTTATGTAATAAAATCTGTCTATTAACAGTCTCGAAAGCTCTTTTGAAATCGAGGAACACAGCCAACACGTATTTATCACAGTCAATAGCTTTCAAAAACTGATCACAAATATTTACTACTACGGACTCACATGAATGGTTGGGACGGAAACCAGATTGATTAGGAACTAAAATTTGATTGTTATCACAGTGACGTATTAATTGTTCCTTCACAACAGCCTCGATAATTTTTTCGTAATTTGGAACAGTGTTAATGGGACGAAATTCATCACATTTTTTGGTTTTAGGAACTTTTGGAACAGGAACTATGGTAGAAAGTCTCCAGTCTTCGGGGAATACACCATTACATAAAGACAAATTAATAACATCCAAAAGACGATCACCTATCACAGCAAAAGCATCAATGAGAATAGTTTTCGAGATTCCATCTTCACCTGCCCCAACATCTTTCATATTTGCGAGTATAGTTTTTATTTCGGACATCTCGACTCGTTGGAATTTGGAAAATGTTTCACTTATCATGTTTGCGCCAATGTTGATATTTTTCACTGAAGGTTGTGGAATGCTGTTCACAATATCAGATATGTTTTTGATGAAATAGCTGTTAAATTCAGTGGCAATCCGTGCTTCATCCGTGAGTGTGCCAATCGGGAAAATAATTTCCTCGGGTATGTGTCGACTCCTTCCCGGAAGAAGGGACTTCAAGTGCTTCCACAGTTCCTTAGGATTACTTTTGTTCTGATCAATTACTCCAAGGTAATATTTTTCCTTTTCAGTGCGAATTTTTCCAATAACCGCGTTCCTCTTACTTTTATATGATTGCCATGATTCTTCAGTTTTATAGTGAACTGCCCGTTTATACAAAATATCCCTTTCTTCCATCAACTGTCTGATTTCATGAGTGATCCATTTTTTATCCTGATATTTTGGCTTAATGTTGATTTCAACTTTCGGACACATGTCATTGATACTGTTCGAGATATCTTGAATCAGTGTGGTTGCTTGATAGTCGACATTTGATACATTATTGTTCCATTGGTTACTGACCAAACATTGTTGAAATATGGTTGCATCATAATTCCTCATTGTTCTTTTGTATAATTTTATATTGAAGTTTTCAAAACTTTTTTCTAAAAACACGGATACGATGCAATGATCACTTATCTTTGGAGACAAATGAACTTGATGACGAAGATGTTTATCATTGGTCACTATATAATCAATCAATGTCGCACTGGTACTGGTAATCCGTGTTGGCGTGTCCACAATTTGTGTAAACCCATTGGAATAAACACTATTCAATAATTTAGTGCCATAAAAAGTGTCCCTCTTGAGATCATAATTGAAATCTCCCACTATAAAATTTGATCCATCAAATTCACTCACACTGTCCAAATATTGATCAAAAAAGTCGATGAATCTAGCATCTTCCAATTTAGGTGGGTGGTATAGAACAGTACATAGATATTTAACATTAGATGATTGAAATTCTACAGCAAGTATCCACACATAGTTTTCGACACATTGGACAGTACGCACCTTATATCTAGTATCACATCGAACTAAAGCTAGTACACCTCCAGTTCTTTTGTTATGTGACAAACACTGTTCCAGTCTATATCCCTCAATATCCAACTCGGAGCCCTCAATCTCATCGGTAATATGAGTTTCGGATAACAATACAATCTTTGGTTTCCAGTGGTTCAATAACAGAATAATTTGATCTTTGTTGTTAATGTAACCTTGACAGTTAAAATAAACAACACAACAACTGAGATCAATCTCGCAATCTAATTGCTATTTTATGAATTTCTGTTTTTGAGTATGCTCTATTCTTTTATATGTATCACAGTTATTTACATCCCAGACTACATGATCCACCCTTAAACTCAATTTGTACTTATCATTGGCTAAAATACAGTTTGTACATTTACTCACATTATTGGTACATACACTAACATCATGTTCTCCACAACATTTAGCACAGACTTTCTTCTCCTTGCAGTCCTTCATCATGTGACCATAGCGACAACACTTGAAACATCGAATGATTCCAAAATCACTATATACTGGGCAACGGCTCCATCCTATATTCAACTTCTGCTTATCCATAATCAGATTATAAATGGATGAATCGATTTCCAAAACAAGATTGAATCGGTTGTTGATAACTTTGGTTTTACGAATCAACAACATTTTTGAACCTTGTTCCATAATCAAATTATTTTGTTTCACCAGTTTGGCCAGGATTTCATTATCACTAGTTTGATATTCGCAATCATCAATTCCCACTACTTTGATACGATGACTGAGCAGTTTTGGTTTTGAAACTACATAGTTGTCTCCAATCCTATCTTGAATTTGAGATTGAATGTTGGACAACTCTTTTTCATCTCCACAATTGAGAATAAGGCCGCCACTTTTTGTTTGTCGCCCTATTGTTAAGCCTGCCCCAATATCAGTCGGATTCACACTTTTCTTGAGGTCCTCCTTCACTTGCTTCATATCCTGTTGGACATTTTTTGGTTTCACCAGTAAAACTTTAGTATTTTTAGTGGCCGCCGCATAGCTTGTTGAGACCGTCTTTGTTGTTGTAGCCTGATGGTGCATTTAAGAACTTCAATCCATCTGTCAGTTCACGTGTTCTGGCGATTTTTTCGAAAAAAATAATGTCTAGTGTCCTTTTGTAACATTTGAAAAAAGGGTTGAAAAAACTTTTTCCTGTGTAACTTTTGATAAAAATGGATAGCAATATTCAAAAATAGGCCAAAATGTATGCACTTCCTGAAAACTTCATTATAATTATAATTGAACAAAGGATAGTAAGCTTTGAAATTTTGGACTTTTTGGTCCCATTTCTGAGAAAATCATGAAAAAGTAACTGATGCAGGATTCAAGTTTAATCAAATTTCAGGCTGTTTTACTTCATTTGCTTAGTCCTACTGTATGCATTATGTATTTTTATCACATACAGTTGTTTATTTACCCCACCCAGCACCACCCCTATTCGCTCCGTGTCCATAACTTTATAAAAAAACATTCAGTTGTCGCACTTTTTTCTCTCAAAAATGTCTTCACAAATCATTATAAGTTATATGAGTTTGCTTATTTTTACAGGAAAATTGTAACTTTCGACTGCGCTATATTTCGCGTCACCCCGATTTATCATGCAAATAATGGCCCAACGCCCAACACTAAATATACCTATAATTATTGACGGATCAAAAAACATTCATACGAATTTCTTTTTAAGTAAAACTAAGTAAATCGAATAGACAATTAATGAACAAGATGACCATCGAGGACATAAAAGGTACAGGGTTATTCATTATATTTTGACACCCAACTACAGAGCTCTATATTTTGAATGATAGAAAAAAAAAATTTAAATAAAAAAAATTTGGTGAAAAAAAAATCTTTGCAACATTGAAAAAATTGATTGAGTAATTTTTTTTTTGAACCCTATTCAAGTTCAAAGTCTCATGAAAATTACATTGCGTTGAACTGGATTCTACAATATCTTAGCAACCCAGATTTTTGAAAAAAATATGAATAATTATTGGTTATTTTTGCCTAGTTCAAAATTTTATACCTAGACTATCTTTTGTTCAATAATTGTGTAATTTTCAGACAGTATATAATTTTTTAGTATATTTCGAACGGTGATGGCCATTGTTATCAAAAATTACACAGAAAAAAGTTTTTTTCGAAAAAGAGCAAAACACAATCGCCAAAACACGTCAACTGATGAATTGCGATATTTATGTATTGTGCTCGTACATACATATGAAATATATATTCATAAATAGTGATATTATGTTACTTATCCAATGATTACTCTTTCAAAAACTTACCTCAACGGAAAATACTCCAATGTTCGTAAAAATTAATTGTCCATAATGTTTATTCAAAGATCCAGAAAAACTTTGCAAAGTTCACAAAAAGCACAAACTCACACGGCAACCACAACAAAATATCCGCATCCAAAAATAATATTCACAAGAATACACACCCAGAATAAACCAAGTAATAGCGGGGGAGTGTACGATTTGCCCACAAAATAAAATTTTGTGTATGTACCTGCGAAAATATATCTAATTATTACGGAATTTCCCCGTCGGCGTCGAGGTGGTGTCAGACACGTCAGGTTTATTTTCCCTCGAATAATCTACCTCTGACGCTTCCGCCAAATCATTAGATTACATTGCCGACACGTGACCGCGAAACGCCCACCTTAACGCCAAAATCCGCCTAATGCATTCTGGCAGAGCCGTCTTTATTGTAATACAAGCCATGAAGTAATGACAAGTAATGACGTGCAACGTCGCAATTTGGACCATCGTTGACGTTAATCGGTGGTCGAAATTTTGCGTTGATTGCAGGTGTTTTCTTGTGGTGGTGAATTCGAGTTTTGCTCCGAGCGCAAAATTGTCCATTTAAGCGCGTACAATTTTTGGCGCTCCGAGTATTCAGAGCAAATACTCGATACGATTACGAGTTACGGAACATGTTCAATAAAACAGTAACTTGAAAGAATAACTTATACAGGGTCCTTCATTAGTGCGTCGGGCAATCCTAGCGTGGTTATTTACAAAAGTAGAAAAAAAAAGTTTTATACAAAAGTTGTAGAATGTGACTTTATGCATATTTTAAAAATATTTTCAAACATACAGGGTGCGTCACAAAAGTATGGCACGAAAAAGTATGATTTTTTTAAATGGAACCCCCTGTATATTGATTGATATTTCAATTCTTTCTTCAATTTGGAACAAAAATTGTGATACAACTAATGTTCCTAAATTCAACCGTTATCGAGATATCGCGTTTTAAAAATGGCATTTTTGCAACTTTGACATGCTATAGAACTCAAACTATTCAAGTTAGAGAAAAATGGATTGCACATTTCTATCTTAACTTTTCAAGAGCTATTCAAGGAGATTAAATCCATTATTGTGAAAAAATGTCAAAATGTGCCGAAAAAAGTTGACAGTTGACGTTACCTTCTATCCAAATGACAGAAGAGCTCTTGAAAAGTTAAGATAGGAAAGTGCAAACCATTTTCCTCTAACTTGAATAGTTTGAGTTTTATAGCATGCCAAAGTTGCAAAAATGCCATTTTTAAAACGCGATATCTCGATAACGGTTGAATTTAGGAACATTAGTTGTATCACAATTTTTGTTCCAAATTGAAGAAAGAATTGAAATATCAATTAATATACAGGGGTTCCATTTAAAAAAATCATACTTTTTCGTGCCATACTTTTGTGACGCACCCTGTATGTTTGAAAATATTTTTAAAATATGCATAAAGTCACATTCTACAACTTTTGTATAAAACTTTTTTTTCTACTTTTGTAAATAACCACGCTAGGATTGCCCGACGCACTAATGAAGGACCCTGTATATTATCGCAACAGGGGTATGATGTTTATCAAATTATAACATAAGAATCAACATAATCAGAGCACTCTAAATTTTAATACAAGCCATGAAGTAACATGAAGTACTATTTCTCTGTTGATATTGTTTTCGACAAGAATTACTTTCTGCAAAATGCTAAGACAAATCTAATGAAAGTCTTGAATTTTATTGACGAAAATTCAGACGACGACGGTAAAGATAGTACCATAATAAGCTTGTTAGAAGATCAAATAAATTTATCAATTCTTGAGGGAAGACAGTATAGTTTGTCCACGTTAATTTTTTCATAAACTATACTTCATCAGTCATCGGCTGCCTATGACGTTCTGAAACAATATATAACTCTTCCAACTAGACGACATTCACAATCTATTATCTCTTTTCTGAACGTATCTCCAGATAATGCACAAAATGAGAATTATCTTTCTTATGTGTTTAAAACACTAAATAAAAAAGAAAGGGTTGTCAATTTGATTGTTGATGAAATATATTTAAAAAGTGGGCTCACTTTCAAATCGAAAAATATCTCAGGATACGCAGCCAATGATGATTTATTGTTAGCTAAAACAGTGCAGACATTCATGGTAGCTTCACCATTTGGTCACTTCAAAAGAGGTTGTCAGATTATTGCCTGTATTAGATATGAACGGTAAAGAATTACATGATGCAGTATTGGAAACTATAAATTATGTTCAGCAAATTGGGTTCAAAGTTTTGTGTGTAATGACCGATGATAATCGAACCAACCAGAATATGTTCAAACAGTTTTCAGAAACAGAGACTCTTATAATAAATCCCCAATATCCAAACGAAAAGATTTTTTTCTTATTCGATGTGGTTCATATTTATAAAAACATACGTAACAATTGGATAAATCTCAGAGACCCACCAAAAATGTTTATTTATCCTGCTCCAGATAATCTCAATAATGTGAAAACAGCATGTTTTGATGATCTTTGTTCGATATATAATTCAGAATGTGATCAAGTGACAAAGCGAGCTCATAAACTGAATTACAAAACTTTATACCCAAACAAGTTTGAGCGGCAAAATGTAACGTTAGTAGAAAATTTCTTTCATGAATCCACCATTATTGCTGGTTTAAAAAGTTTCAACCCCTCCTGTTAAGGAACATCAACTTTTCTAGAGTATATTAGAAAGTGGTGGAATATAGTCAACGTAAAAAATAAATTGAAAGGAAAATTGAAACGAAATGAATATTCCACACCTATTGACTCTATCAATGATATCGAAATAAGCTTTTTGAAAGATTTTCTAATATGGCTAAACAAATGGTATCATGGGCCAGACTGCCAGACATGATTGGTTTGACACATGACACTAACATGGCTCTTAAAAGCAGTACGACAGTATTGATAGAAATTGTGGACTACAGTTTTAAATTATTTGATATAGACTACGTTCTTACTAGTAAATTTCAAAGTGATTATCTGGAAAGACGGTTTCTACAGGAACTTGTCAGGCTGCAGATATAATGTATCATATAATCAAATTTTAGAATCTGAGAAAAGAATTAGAATTCAAACGTTGATGTATTAAGTAAATTAAAACATTGTTTGACTGCAGATGAAATCCTAGATGAAAAAGTCGATATAAATTATTTTGGGTTCATTTTCAAAACCAATCTTTTAGCAGATTATAAATTTGACCATTCTACACAGCTTTATGTTTGTGGGTACGTCGCTCACTCATTTCATAGATCAAAAAATATAAAATGTCCTGAGTGTAAAGGATTAGTGGTGAAATCCAAAGGTGATGAGATGGTTGCAGATACATATTTTTCATTTTTACAAAAGGGTGGATTATGTACTGCGGCAGATGAAATTGGCTACATATATTTTCATCTTTGTGCATTATTCGAGTACATTATCAATTCAAAAGAATAAGAGACAAATTTTTTGCTGAAGAAAAATCATAATAACCTTCTAGCCTCTCTTGCTATTACTAGCTTGGGGGATGATAGCTTTTATATAGATTGAAAAAAAATTTGTTCCTGTGGAACATTGTGCCGGAAGATATATTTCAGGGCAGCTTTAATAATAAGCAATATTGTACTTAACAATTACACCAAAAACAAAAACAATATTCATCACAGTTCAGGGTCTCTAAATAAAAAACGAAAATTATCCACAGTCAAATAAACGTGAAAATTGTGTTAATACAGTTAGGTTAAGATATGTATTATATTATTGTTGCGATAATATAAGTCATTCTTTCAAGTTGAACATTTTCCGTAACTCGTAATCGTAAAAAACCTTAATTTTCAAAAGGTGAGTTCCAGTATTCGCTCTGAACACTCGGAGCGCCAAAAATTGTACGCGCTCAAATGGACAATTTCGCGCTCGGAGCAATTACTCGAACTCACCACCACAAGAAAACACCTTCAATCAATGCATTTTCGACCACCGTTTAACGTCAACGGTGGTCCAATATTGCGACGTTGCAATTGTTGACTTCATGGCTTGTATTACAATATAGACGGCTCTGATTCTGGTGATGTCAGCAGCAGCATCTCAACATTTTATAATAAGACTATATTAAGATAATTCCCATGCTAAAATTTCTCAGCCGCTCAATATCCTCAAATAGGTGTCTCCACGTAGAAGGAAGGACGAGAACTATATTCGCCGGAAAAATATTCGATTTACACAAAATCAGCCAGACTTTCAGAAGATGGCTCTGGAGAGACCTTGGTATTAACAAGTACCAACAGATGGTTATTTAATTTTTGAATAGGAACGTAAGTCGTAGAGATATGTTCTTTGTTATGTTTTAAGATTTGCTTTCAATTGAGAATGACTGAAATGTGCGCATTGAAATAAATTTTATCTCATGACCTTTTAACGGATGATGTAAGGGCAATTAAATAATATCATTATATTTCATTGAATTTGGGCATTTCAATAGACAATATCAATGCTACGATACAATAAGGAGTATCGTGATTCGTGAAGTACTTAATGCTACGTTATTCATACCTAAACCTAATATCATTTTATAGTAAGAATCTAGTTGACATAATAGTATTATGCCAACTGCGTGTTTGGTATGTACCTATGTCTGTATTGTACAGAGGCAGGTGAAATTTTTCATTTGAAGCTATACACTTTTGAAAGTTGATAAATTTGGCATTTATTTGTCATCGTTTTGCTACGAAAAAAGTTTTATCTATTTTAATCGATATAAAATCTGGCACCGTTTTGGAGATACTAGTGATTTATCACCATTATTTGATTGTGCTTTCGCATAGTGAATCTTGTTATTTGTACCTAAGTATATGAGTTCATTGTTTTCTGTTTTTTTTTGAGAAATGTGTGCTATACAGCGTGTCCACGGATTCGTTTTCGGTAAGGCATAAATGATAAAAATCTTCCGAGTAAGATTCGATGTTCTTGTAATCGCTCCTACTTAGTCTAAGACTAAGATGTTGAGAAAATGAGCGGTATCAATTGTTATACAGGATGGTTTGGAACTGATTTAGTACCTTTTGTTTTGAAAGATATCAGAAAAGTTTATCGTGAAAAGTTTTTTTGGATTGAAACCTTGTGTATACTCCCAATTTTCAGACAAATCAGCCCTCTTTCATTTTAACCGTAGATTTTATAGTGATCGAGAAAATTGCTTATTTTGAAGTATTTATAAAACAAGAATAAATAAATAATAAGAAATATAAAACGTTACTTAGACTTTCACCTTATGTAATTTTTATAGCTTCAGGCTAAATAAAGATATTATTATTATTATATATTATTATTATTATTTATCGCTGACAAAAATTATTACGAACAAGAGCAAAATTAGATATTGAATAATAGTTTCATAACATACTTATAAAATCAAAATGGGCTTATTTGTCTGAAAATTGAGAGTAAGTTTGAGCTTTTAATTCTTGACAACTTTTCTCAATAAACTATTCTGATAACTTTCAAAACAAAGGTACTTTACTCCTGTCAATGTTCACTAAATCAGTTCAAAACCACCCTGTATATCAATCGATTTTGCTCATGTTCTCAACATCTCAGTTTCAGAGCAAGCAGGAGCGATTCCCAGAATATCAGAATTGAAGTCTGAAAATGTTTGTCATTTATAACTTGCCGGAACCCTGCCTTGAATACGAGCATCAGATATAAAAATTCTAGATCCGTGTACGGGTATCGTTAAAAAATGAGTATGAATTTTGGTCAAGATTCAAGCAATATACTCGGGTATACAAAGTGTTCAAAAAATATTGGGCAAAAATGAAAGGAGTGATTCCTGAGCTCATTCTAAGGAAAAAAAGTTTCAATAAACATAGGTCCGAAAACGCATCGTTGTTTTTGAAAAATTAATGTTATCTTGCCCGCCCTCAACGGCACTGGAGTCAATATTTTTTATCTGTTAGAGTCAAAATTAATATTTGAAACAACGCTCTCAAATTTCAAACAAATCGGTCAAAATTCAACCAAATAATTATTGAAAAAAAATTGATTTAAAAAAAAACTTTGCCACCCTGTATCATAGAAACGATGTTTATAAAAACTTTTTTTCTTAGAATGACCTTAGGAATCAATCCTTTTTCCCAATTTTTGACCAATGTTTCTTAAACACCCTGTGTATTATTTATTTTCGACCAACTCGGAAGTTTCTTTAGAAAAGTTGATTGAAGTTGGAAATCACGTTCAAATTTGTTACTACAAATGTACTTAGGTAGGTATACGTCCCCATTTACCATGCAAAATCAAATTTAATTGTGTGTTAGAGACATGTCGAACATATTTTAAGTACATATTATAATTTTTTTACAACCTAAACGAAAAGTCCACTTTTCAATGCATGCAAAGCAGGCGGAAAGTCGCCAATTTTGTCAGCAGGGCCTAAAAGTACTTTCGCGCCCGCGGGCGCAAAAGTAGGTCGCTTAGCAACGGTTTCTTGGATCCCAACGCCTCTGAATCTAATAACCACGTGACAGTCTAGCATACTAAAAGGAACTTATCACGTGACAATCTCGGTGACAATGAATCCGCACCACAAAAGAATACAGGAACACACCTATTGTAACCATGAATACCATGATTGACAGTTGTCACTTGTCAGCAGTGTAGTGCAGTGTATCGGATCTCGGATCGACTATTTATTTTTGATTTTCATAATTATTCAAATGATTACAAACTGGTTGTGCAAAAAGCACTATTTGCATCACGGACGAAAGATGATTTTGACTCAGCTGATATCTGCCCTCGCTCCGCTCGTGCTGCTTCTTATACCCTCGTCAAAATAGAACAATGCAACTTTAACATTCAAGTACATTGGACTGTGCATCTTTGAACGCAGTTCAACGTTGAACCTTCGGACCTTCGTTGAACTGGACTTAAGAAACCAGGTCTTAAAAGGAAATGTGGATACACATTATTTTTCAAGTGAAAATAATTTATACTCTTTCGTAACCCTCAACTCATCACATGTCCATGATAACATCCACAAATTATGTAATAATCATCCAGTCTCTTATCTCAAAAATCAAGAGCCCAATCCAGAAAATACTTATATCAGCCAGTGTTATTTGTGAACAAAACCAAAGAGTGTTCATTGTATATGAATATCTCTCTTTGTCAACACACTCAATAAATAGCACGTAGATGGGAAGACAGAGCAAAGATTACGGATTTGGTAAATAGTTTCTTTCAAACTATTTTTCCTCATCTATGTGGGTACTTTTAGTTTAATAACAAACAAACGCATAAGTGGACAAAACCTTATGAATAAAACAAGGTAAAAATTGTAATAATTATGTATTATCATTTTATAATGAAGACTTGCTATGTATATGTATGTATGTACATAATACCATACCAACATACTTCTTTTTTCAAAAATTCGGTTGATGATTACATAAATGTCTAGAGTTGAGAACACTTTTTTTTTTCAAATTTTTCGAAAAAGTAGGTACTTATATTCAAAAGTTTTCAAAAAAATTTGACTTTTAAACATTTAAGTTGACCCAAATCTTTCACACGGATCATAAATTACGTAGATGGCATTCATTCTTCCTTCTTTTCCAAAACGAAAAGTCACGATGAAAAACAGACCAAAAGACCGAATTTTCACGCGACGTACTCATGCTGGATACTGTTTCTCTCGAGAAGTGATTTTGAATAAATAAATGTGTATTCCTTGCTTCATGGTTAACATTTTTGTATACTAATAAAATATTCGTGTTATATTTTGCTGGAAAATTATGAATATGGGTACTCAACTCTTGAGAAATGATGAAAAATGGTTTTTCGACTTTTTCAAGACCCTGTATAAAATTTCAAACCTTTTTTATCGACAATCGTATTTTTTAGCAAGCAAAAATTTTTACAAAGAATGACTTTTTCTCGTAAGATGAAATTTTTGGTTCATATCACCTATTGGATACCCCATCACCGTACATACTGTCATAATTTTTTAAAGATATTATTGAAAATTAAAATGAAGAGATGATACATATCTATTAGAATTATTGAGTGCTGGATATTGAAATACGCAAAATTGTTTATTACATTAAAAAGAAAATAAAAGTTTCTCTATATTCTCACCATGATAACATTGAAAATTCAAATGTGCACATTGATGTATCAACAATAGATTTTCGCTTTAAGGTTTATTAACCATCGTCTTATCAAATTTATAATAACAATTATTGTTATTATTGAATGTTATGGATCAATGCACAGGATCTTCCAGTATACTTTTGCACCCACCTAGAGATGAGGTTATTTGAAAAGATATTGAAATAAGGAAGTTTTTTTTATGAAATTTGAGAATTGGTGTAAAATTTGGTGTAATAAATAAAAATACATTTGCCTCTTGCACACAGAGCAACCATACTTTGTGATGTTTAAAAATAAGAAATAACCGTATTAGGTATTTCGTTGAATAGCATCATTTTATAATAAGATCTTATTAAGATATTCCCATGCTAGGAATTCTCCCGTCCTCAAACATCTTCAAATCGAGGTCTCCACCTACAATCGAGGACGGAAACTAGATTCGCCCGAAAAATATTCGATATTCACAAACTTAGCTAGACTATCAGCAGAGGGCTCTGGTCACCCAAGCAAAAGTAGAACTTTCAAGTACCTACCAACAGATGGTGATTTTGTTTTTGAACTGATTTTGAAGATGTGAATTATAGCTTTTGGATTTGTATGGGAGAGTATTCTCAAGTGTGCAGGTAAAAACAATTCACGTCACCGATTTCGTTTAAACTCTGGTAGATTGTTGTTACTGTTTATAGTAACCGAAATTGAAAAGGATTTTTTTTCTACAAACATTTCAATTGATATTTTGCAGTAGCTTTCTTAAAATTCTTGCCTATCTCACGTCACTCTTACGATCCGTATTACCAATAAGTGTAAGTAGTATCGGAATGGGAATGGGGAATTTGAAAAAAAAAAAATTACAAATTTTACAATGATTGAGAATTACTATAAATAATGTTTTTCTTGCAAAATGTTTGCAACAAAATTTCTCAACTAAAATTGACTATTTCTTTCGAGAGCAAGAAAGACTTTCAAAGATACCGGTGGCAAATTTATTCCACCTGAATATAGTTTTTTTCCGAAGCGGCTAATAACCACGTGAACTATGTATCGATTTATGAACAACAATATCAATCTAAGGATGTGTCTGTTGTTTCAATATCATATTATTATCATGTGTAACGCGGAGTTTAAAGGATACGAAAGATTCGTATATTCTTTTCGTTTTCCGAGTACATAATTTTAGATGATATTCGATTATTTGATAATAAGAATGATAAAATGGTTCATTTATATCCCACCAATGCCCATCAAGAGCGTTGTTGTAGACTTCACAATAATAATATTTGATGACCAAGCTCCAAGTTTTGTCTATAGTTTTTCTTCTCTTATCTTATGTAATGACAGTTCGATAAATTAAATTATATTATTCCGATTTAACAAAATCACGTGGACAGTGTTGCAAATAAATAAAGTAGAATATACTTATAAGATACTTTTTAGTTATAATATACAATGTGTCCACGGATTGGGTTTCGGTAAGGTATAAATGACAACAATCTTCCGAGTTAGATCTTGATATTCTGGGAAAAGCTTTTGTTCGGTCTCAAACTAAGATGTTGAGAGAATGAACCAAATCAATACATTGAGAAAAGTTGTTTAGAATTAAAAGCTTAAGCAGTCTCAATCTTCGGACAAATCCGCCTTCTTTGATTTTGCAAGTACCTATGTTATGAAATTAATAATTATCAATTAATTTCTGATTTCTGTCCTGTTCGTAATGATTTTTGTCAGCAATAAACATTTTATATTGTTATAGTCGATTATTTATTAATTTTTGTTTTGGCAGTATTTCAAAATCAGTCATCTTCGATGACGATAAAAATAAACTGTTAAAATCATAGTGAGTTGATCTATCTGAAAATTGGGAGTATGCTAGAGCTTTTAATTCTAAACAGTTTCTCTCAATGATCTTTTCTGATATCTTTCAAAACAAAGGTACCTCACTCTTGTCAATTTTCACTAGATCAATAATTCCAAACCGCCCTGTATATCAATCAATTAATTGATTTCGCTCATTATCCCAACATCTTAGTTTTAGAGGCAGGAGCGATTCCCAGAATATCAGAATGTAACTCGGAAAATGTTTGTCGTTTTACCTTACCGGAACCCAATCCGTAGACACACTGTATATGTACATATTATTGAATAATATCATTTTATATATAAAATACCTTTGCGTCTACAACTACTTATCCATTGTGAAATAAATGCAAGGCAGTATTGTAAGAGGAAATATTTAATCGCTAATTGAAATAAATATTGGACATTTCCGGGAATAATGGAAATGTTTCAGCCTTTTATACGGAGTATAGAGAGTCGACATTCTGAGGTATAAAAGCATCGGAAAAATTCGAAGAGACGTCGTCGCCGCTATGATCGTTCAACCTCCATTGGTTTTGATTCTTTGAATTTGGTTTATTATTGCACTCACAGCGAAAGTGAGATCATGATGTCATCACATGATGAACGTGTCAAAATGACAGAAAATTGTTAGTTCTTTTATGAATGATTTTGGGGTCCCAGAAAGAATGGGACATACGCTAACAGCAGATTCCTCACACAAAAGAATTGCGATCGCCCCAAACTTATCTATCCCGAAAGTTGATATGAACAGTCAAAGTTGAATTTTAATTTTTGATTAATTTGAATAACTTTTAAGATAATCAAGTTATTTTGATGAAATTTGGTATATGCATGGGGCATACAAAATTCATATCTGGCCTTGCGGTATGTCTTTTACATTTAGGAGCCTCCACTTACACATCTTTCCACACATTCAAATAGTCATAACTTTTTTCTACGCACTCAAATATGTTTTTTTAATTGAAAAAATGATTTTTCCGTCATTTTCACCTGAAACTTTTTAAAATTGGGGTAGCCGTTTTCAAGATATTTGCACTGTAATCCATGCAGTGTGGTTTCGAATGTAAAATTTAGACATAGGGGGCATCGAAAATGCCGTTGTCAAGGTAATTTTGACAATAGGTGTCTTGATGTTCAATGTTTCTCATAAAAAAATCTAGAAAAAAATGGAAAACATTTTCGAACAAATTTAATTTTTTTTTTGGTAAAAAAATATAAAATTAGATTACATTTCTTTTTAATCAAGAGAAATTGAGCAATCAAGCTTATGTCAAAATTACCATGATAACACCGTTTTGAAAGCATTTTTAAAATTTTCCATTTAATACCACACTTAGCCACTTTTACAAACTATACCTTTTTCATATAAATGTGATGGACAAATCAGTTTTTTATTTTAAAGAAATGTACGGGTGCGTACAAAAAAGTTATGATTATTTGAATGAGTGGAAGGGTGTGTAAGTGGCGCCCCTTACAAATAAAAGCAATTATACGTGCTCAGATTTGAATTTTGCTTATCAAACAACCCCCATAATAAACCAAATTTCATCAATATCACTCGAATATTTCGAAAGTTATCAACTTTCGGGATAGACAAGTTGGGCGCGATCGCAATGTTTTTGTGTGAGGAATCTGCTGTAACCGCATGTCCCATTTTTTCTGTGACACCCTGTATAAAAATTATTTCCACACAAAATCAAGTTTTGCTAAGCATGTGGATGTGACTTTTAGTTCATTGAATTACATACCTACATTCATTGAAAAAGGCTGGCATTATTTGTCAAATCTTTCAAGAATTCTTCAATCTGTTTCTAACAATTCAATGGATTTTTTTTTTAATTCGATATTATTGTTGTAACGGTCATTCTCAATGTCTCCATGTATTCCTGAAATTTCCTGAAATAATAACAAAATGCATATTTTCCGGAACTGAACGCTACGAGGTATATTGTTTTAGATTTCTTGAAATTGTAATCAGCCAGAAGTGTGGCGAAAACTTATTATTCAAAATAGTTCTTTGATGGTGATTTATTCACCAATAAAAGTCGCGCCATTGGAGAAAACGTCTAGCCCGTTGGCTTTTCCCGGGCTTAGCCACCTGTTGTTTATATATGTTACAGTAAATGTGTGAAAGCTAACTTTTACTAGTTGATGCTAGCAATTACTTGATCCGTTAGGAAATGTTAAATTTTGAAGAATATTGTGCACTTTTACTAGTGAATGTTGGAGAAACTTTATCAAATCAACTTTTACTGAAAGCATCTAGGAAAAGTACTTTTTAAAACTTATTTCCGCCTTTTAACTAACCCAAGGTGCACGGGGCACTAAATGATGCATCAAAATTTTTTCCAAACCCAAACTAACCCAGACTAACCCCTTCTGAGAATACTTAAGTATTTTCTATAATACGGTATCTGAACAATGTTCACATTGTACACCTGCGATTCATAACTCTCGTATTTTCCAGAGCGTCTAATCTGTCGGCGAATTCCAACTCGAACCAAAAAGGATATTTATAATTACGATAATAATTTTCAGTGTAGCAGCTTTCACTAGAACAGTTACGTGAATGCTAACAATTACTAGTAAAAGTATGAAGAAGTCGATCGAATTCAACTTTCACTAGCTAAATGTTTCCAAATCAGGAAAAGCTCACTTTTCCTAGTAACCGTTAGCTTTTACTGATTACCAGGTTTTACTGTGACATATATATTTTATAATGTTTTTTGTAAAATACTTTAGCTACCTCAAATATTTGTGCAAGAAATATTTAGTTTGCAAAGTGAGGTGCAGAGAGTATATTCGTTGTTTTGTTGATTCCCCTTTTGTTTTTTAAAATGTTGAAGGCGAAGTCAAGCAGTCAATGATACAGTTGGGCAGTTAGATGCTTAGTTTATTGATCGTCAAGCTTTCGGGAGACATTTCCTTCCTTCATCAGGACAGCTAGTAGTAATATAAGGGTAATAGTACCATCACAAAATAAAATATAGAGGGCACCTACCAATTGTGAGTAAAACAAAAAGCACTTATCACTCATATAGGACACAGATTAATTGTTGTGGAGTTGTACATTACGTATATAGTGTGTGGATTGAAAAGGAACATAGAATTGTGATTAACAGAACATAGCTAGCCTAATAGTAGTTTAAAATGATGGAAAGTAAATATGGAATAAAATAATATAATCAAAATGTTCGGATGTAAAAGATGAATGTGACTAGAATTATGATGAGCCTAGATTTAAAATGATTTAAAATAAATAAATAGATTACAAGATAAAAGAGTTAAAAACTATGAATAAAATGACAGGGACAAAAAATGGATAAAACTGGTAAAAGGGACTATGCACAACGTCAAATGACAAACATTCTGGTACAAACTGATAACAAAGAGAGTTATCAACAATAAAAAAACACCAACCAATATCTGCAAACTAATCCTCGATAAGGTGTAGGTGGTTCCCTCTATGTATGTAGGTTGGAACGGCTGATCAGTGGGGTCGTAGGGATCTATACTAGATCGTGAAGGAAGCATCTAGCAATTCATAACGGCAATACAGTACTATGCAGGACTAGAACTCCAGCTATTTGCGCGACAATAGATTTTTGTATTGGAGAGTGGACAGAACAAAAACTTTCATTTGAACCTCACTTTCGACAATTTCCACATGGCGTTGCACATTCAGAGAGTTGTGTTTAAAGCAAAACATTGTTTGCATTGGCGAAAGTGCAGTGAGAAGGTACTTACAAGTCGATGGTGGTGTTGGTTGTATTGGGCACCATTGCTCGTTTGTGCACTTCAAGTAGGTCACTTTATATCGTGCTGAGGTTCTGATAATCCAGTTGGTTATTCAAGTTGTTTGGAGTGTTCTTGATGTGGACCATCTCCATAAACAGGCGTTTGTTGTAAGTGTTGGAACGGGCCAGTACTTTGACATCGTCAAAATTAGGGTTGTGACCTGTATTAGTGTGATGTTGGGCAAGTCCACTTGTTTGCTGACGTCTCCTACAATCACTTTTATGAGATGCTAATCTGGCTGATAATTTTTGTGACGTTTGGCCCACATATGAGTACTCACATGCCATGCAGGGTACCTTATAGACCACATTCCTCATGTCTCTGGTGGCCAGGGGGGTTTTAGTTTTGCTATAAACCAAGCCTAGTGTGATGTTGGGCAAGTCCACTTGTTTGCTGACGTCTCCTACAATCACTTTTATGGGATGCTAATCTGGCTGATAATTTTTGTGACGTTTGGCCCACATATGAGTACTCACATGCCATGCAGGGTACCTTATAGACCACATTCCTCATGTCTTTGGTGGCCAGGAGGGTTTTAGTTTTGCTATAAACCAAGCCTACCGTTTTGGTTTGTTTTTTTGCAAAATTTGCGCCCTCATGGTCCAGAATCCTGATTAGTTTGGGGGTGAGATCGTCAAGGTGGGGCAGTACGTAGTAATGTATTTGATCTGCAGGTGGCGGGGCAGGTGGCAGGATGATGGGCAGTGCGGGTTCCTGGATCTGCTCAAAGCCATGTCTAGTACTGAATAGCAGTTTATTCACCATCTTGTGTGGGTACGAGTTCTTCCTCAGGATGCGAGCTAGAGAGAGACAAGGACATCCTCAGATCCCGGTGCATCAATGTTATCACCATAATCATGAAACTGAGACTCACCTCAACAAGCTGTTCATTGACACCAGACGCTTTCTCAAAGAACAGAACGACCTTTTCATCGTGCTCAGTGACAAGGGCAATGTCACAGTGACGATTTCTAAAACAGAGTACATCCAAAAATCCAAAGAACTGTTGGCAGACCCGAAATATTACGTCAAACTAAGGTCCAATCCCACTGCCACCCTCCAAGGCAAGGCAAATCGGCTGGTCAAGATGCTCATGAATGCTGGACACATAGATGAGGCGACCTGCAAGAAAATGATGAACCATAACACCGTGGCGCCTAGGTTTAACACCCAACCCAAAATCCACAAACCAACCTTAACCATGAGACCCATTGTATCAGCCATTAATTGTCCCAATGAAACCTTGGCCAAATATCTCACGGACATCCTATCGTCGGCTTATGACTATCAAAACCACTACCACGTCAAAGACTCTTTCGAATTCAGCAGGTATGTAAACGACCTACTCATACCTGAAAATCATGTTCCAGTAAGTTTTGATGTCGTATCACTCTTCACCAATTTGCCATTGGACGTCATCATAACCAGTATTACTGCACATTGGGATGAGATAGCCCAGCACTGCTCCCTCGACTTGGCATGTGAGGACTATTATGGAGTTCATTTTCGACTCCAACTTCCTCATATTCGACATCATGTACTACAAGCAAATATTTGGCACACCCATGGGATCCACTATATCACCCATTCTGGTCAACTACGTCCTGGACGACCTCATTGAAAGCTGTGTAGACAAGCTACCCCTCCAAGTCCCTCTACTCAAACGATATGTGGATGATTTGATACTCGCCTTACCGAGGGATTCGGTGGCTTTGACCCTGGATGTCTTCAATTCTTACAATCCACACCTTCAATTCACTGTCGAGATGGAAGTGGACAACAGCATCCCTTTCCTGAACATGAGGGTTCATCGTTCTGCAACCAACCACATCCACACAACTTGGTACCGCAAGCCCATGGCGTCAAAAAGGTTTATCAGTTTCAAATCTTACCACCCCCGCAAGATGAAAATAAATCTGATTTTGGCACTCAAACGCAGAGCAGTACTACTCACTCATCCAACCAAAAGGAATCAGTCTCTCCAAATACTAGCTCGCATCCTGAGGGAGAACTCGTACCCACACAAGATGGTGGATAAACCGCTATTCAGTACTAGACATGGCTTTGAGCCGATCCAGGAACCCGCACTGCCCATCATTCTGCCACCTGCACCGCCACCTGCAGATCAAATACATCACTACGTACTGCCCCACCTTGACGATCTCACCCCCAAACTAATCAGGATTCTGGACCATGAGGGTGCCAAATTTGCAAAAAAACAAACCAAAACGGTAGGCTTGGTTTATAGCAAAACTAAAACCCCCCTGGCCACCAAAGACATGAGGAATGAGGTCTATAAGGTACCCTGCATGACATGTGAGTACTTATATATGGGCCAAACGTCACAAAAATTATCAGCCAGATTAGCATCCCATAAAAGTGATTGTAGGAGACGTCAGCAAACAAGTGGACTTGCCCAACATCACACTAATACAGGTCACAACCCTAATTTTGACGATGTCAAAGTACTGGCCCGTTCCAACACTTACCACAAACGCCTGTTCATGGAGATGGTCCACATCAAGAACACTCCAAACAACTTGAAGTAATGTATTTGATCTGCAGGTGGCGGGGCAGGTGGCAGGATGATGGGCAGTGCGGGTTCCTGGATCTGCTCAAAGCCATGTCTAGTACTGAAAAGCAGTTTATTCACCATCTTGTGTGGGTACGAGTTCTTCCTCAGGATGCGAGCTAGAGAGAGACAAGGACATCCTCAGATCCCGGTGCACCAATGTAATCACCATTTACATCCACCATAATCATGAAACTGAGACTCACCTCAACAAGCTGTTCATTGACACCAGACGCTTTCTCAAAGAACAGAACGACCTTTTCATCGTGCTCAGTGACAAGGGCAATGTCACAGGGGCGATTTCTAAAACAGAGTACATCCAAAAATCCAAAGAACTGTTGGCAGACCCAAAATATTACGTCAAACTAAGGTCCAATCCCACTGCCACCCTCCAAGGCAAGGCAAATCGGCTGGTCAAGATGCTCATGAATGCTGGACACATAGATGAGGCGACCTGCAAGAAAATGATGAACCATAACACCGTCGCGCCTAGGTTTTACACCCAACCCAAAATCCACAAACCAACCTTAACCATGAGACCCATTGTATCAGCCATTAATTGTCCCAATGAAACCTTGGCCAAATATCTCATGGACATCCTATCGTCGGCTTATGACTATCAAAACCACTACCACGTCAAAGAATCTTTCGAATTCAGCAGGTATGTAAACGACCTACTCATACCTTAAAATCATGTTCCAGTAAGTTTTGATGTCGTATCACTCTTCACCAATTTGCCATTGGACGTCATCATGGCCAGTTTTACTGCACATTGGGATGAGATAGCCCAGCACTGCTCCCTCGACTTGGCATGTATGAGCCCACATAGCCAGATAACATTAAAATGATGTCAATCTAATGTCATGTCCAAAAACGTCCATTTGCGTGATGACGTTAATCTAACGTTAAATAAACGATTAATCTGTATAGCAGATAACGTTACTTTCAAAAACGTTATGTTTTATGACGTTTTTGATATATCTTTTCAATATATAATCATGACTTATTTTTAACTTACTTGCAACATACTTATAAAAACGTCAGTAATGACAACATTTTTATTTGCATATTTTCAACGTTTTTTTCACTTGAAAGTTTCTTGATGACTTCAATATTCCTGATATTTTTGTGACATTGTATCAATCGATATTCATGTATTATTTTAACATTATTTCTACCTGAACTAATGATATTTCCAACGTTTTTGTGACGTTGAAAAAATCTAATTTTTCTATTGATCTGACAGTATTTCCAAAGTTCATTCATAGCATAGAGACACCAATATAAACAAAAAGTTACTAAGCAACGTGAAAAAACAAAATCGCCAAACTCAGTTTTGGATCTCTGATATGTGAGAAGTTCAAAAATGAGATGAGTGATTCTGTTGTTTTCACGTTTAACAGTAACCCTTTATTCATATTCGTGCTTTTTGGTTATAAATTGACTTTACCTGAAAAAATATTATCTCTAATGAGAGGAATGTAGGATAAAGGGGCTAAAAAATGAAAAACTGCATTAGAAAATAAAATATCTCTTTATTTAAAAAACAAACATAAAATATATATTCTGCATAACATAAAAAAACAAACATTCTTACCATAAAACTGAACATTTTTCTCCAAATAATTAACATAAAATTTTATTCCAAATAAACATTTTCTGGATCCCAGTATGATTCTAGAAAAAAAGAGAAACAAACTATAAAAGATGATGATGACAAAATGTTATAGAGAAAAATATAGTGAATAATGTACTATAAAGAGACTCAATTTTCTCATCAGGTTAGACGTGTACGAAGAATTGGACATAGGCTTGTTCTGAAAATGTGATTAAGTACTTGTCCTTGATACAGCGTACAAAAAAAATGTTGATTACCACCAAGCTGTAAGTTCGTGTATAGCTTATCCGTGACGAGCGAAACCATCTCTATGTGGAAAAACTTTGTCCGAGTAAGGTTTTTCTTCGGCACCTCGGAAAATATTTCGATGTCATGATTTTAGGTTATACTTCCAGAAATGCGTAACTAGGTGTAGTCATGTGTCAGTATAACTTTGTCCGACAAGAATATTAGGTACTTCCACTTTGTGGGTATACATATAACCTAAAATGATGACATCGAAATATTTTCCGAGGTGCCGAAGAAAAACCTTACTCGGACAAAGTTTTCCCACGTAGAGAGGTTGTTTCAATCGTCACTGATAAGCTATTTATACACGAACTTACAGCTTGATATGGTAATCAACATTTTTTTTGTTCGCTCTTATCAAGGACTATTGGATGATGGCCTCTAATCTTTCGGTCTAAAATATTTTCAACGATTCAGCCTTGACGCTTCTAATAGAAAGCACCACCAAATTTTAAATTATGGATATTTCAAATCAATTAATTTTCGCAAAACCACCGGTAATAAATATAACAATGTATATCGAATGTTCAGACTGATAGAACAGAAGATTATAACTCAAGTAAATAAATCCTCAGAACAATCATCTCACATTCTCCGTGAATGTCTGAAATACTAAATGGTAGAGTTGTAAAAAATCTCAAAAGATCCAAATGCTTTTAGCCTAAAGTATAGTGATCCATTGAAGAGCCGATTTTTTTTTATCGTATAATATGACTGATGAAATTTGAGTTTATATGTTTAGTAAGATCCTTAATTAACATCGGGACTTTTAACAAAAAAACCGTTGTGGTCCCATGTTTATATTATATCAATGTTTTTTTTTCTCAAAATTAGTCACTCTTTAAAGTTTGCGAAAATTCACACCCTGTATATTGACACCTCCATTATGTTAATATATTATCATATAATTATGAAACAGCTTATTTTCCTGATTTCAAAAATTTATAGTTTGATACCTTACTGATGAGTCGTTCAGGAGATATTCAAGTAAAAATGTTCAAAAATTAAAATTCACATGCCTGTTGCTATGGAAAAAATGATAGAATCGTGATTATATAGATTGAATCAATAGAAATGGAGGTCAAATAACTTTATTTTCTGGATGTTACTCCAAATATTCACCAGTTAATAAATGTGTGCAACTTCATCCATGGCAACCGGGATTTCAATACCAATTTTAACACATTTTTAAACCCAAATATCTACTGAACGAATCATCAGAAAGATATCAAACAATATATTTTTGAAATCGGGAAAATAAGCTCTTTCATAATATATGACACAGAGGGGGTTCCATTGAAAAAAATGCTACTTTTGGAAAAATATTGACATTCCGATAGTCTTTTGTTTTTTATAGGATTTTTGAAAAGTTCAGATGAATATCGAAGACTTTCATATTTCCATAGATAACGCCGCTAGCATATTGGTCAATATATACGGAATGACCCTGTACTAACGGACTATGAGATTGTTATATTCTTAATAATACAATATAAAATAATTTCATCGTAGTCAATAAGACTCAAAAATATTTGATGAACCCCTCTCAAGGTACGTAAACTGACAAATGGATTGAAGTTCTTGAATGCACCATTACTTCTTAGATAAACTGATGCACCAGCTGATGCAGGATCAGAGTTCAACCAAATTTGAGGCCTTTTCTATACATATGACCATACCACCCCATACCCCATACTCATAGGTACACTAACTTGCACATAAAATGCGTACATTGAAATGGTGAAATTGCTTTGGTTTGGGCAGTGTATGAAGGTGACAAGTAAACGTCAAGTCTTGTCAAATGCAATTTGCAATAATATGCCGAGACAATTATCTGATTTTATGAAAACTCAAATACTGACGCGTCTTAGTGAAGACTTATGGTCAGTAAGAAGAACGGCTGAGCACTATGGCGTTCACAAAGCCACAGTCTGCAGACTAAGAAGCCGTTGGCTGGCTACACACAGCCTCGAAAGAAAAAAAGGTACTGGCAAGAAGAACAGAAAGACCAGCCATCAAGAAGACGAAGCGCTGCTTAATCATTTGAGGGAAGACTCATTTGACTCTGCAGCGAACACAGTATGATTGACCAATTTTCCTGCTTCCTGCTCCACCGCAAGTCGGAGAATAAAAAATTCGGGATTACGTTGTCGTACTGCTGCAAGAAAACCAAATTTAACCGAAGAGCAAAAGCAGACAAGGGTGATTTTTGCCCTAAATTACGACCGGGTCGAGGATTACTGGGCACGAGTTATATTTACCGATGAAAAAACATTCCAGTCCTCCTCTGATCGCAGAAGAATTAAAGTCTATCGGCCTGCACACTCTCGCCTTGACGAGCGATACACAAATCAAATAGACAGGGCTGGTCATTTTTCCGTCAACATGTGGGGCTGGGTTAGTGCACGAGGACTGGGGGTTTGTTGGCATATCAATGGCAGGTTTACTTCGGCTCGTTATCTGGAGATTCTCTCAGATGTAATGTTGCCATCGGTTGAAGCCCTTTATCCAGAGAACCAATATATTTTCCAACAAGATACCTGCGCCGTGCACACCGCCAATGTTTGCAAGACATGGTTTCAAAACCGGAACATCGAAGTTTTAGTATGGCCATCGCGTAGTCCAGATCTAAATCCGATGGAAAATGTGTGGGGACGATTGGTGAAAACTATTTATAAAAGAAACTGAAGGCCTCAGAATCAGGCAGAACTATCAGATGCCATTCTTGATGCGTGGGATGAGCTCGCCAATGATGTTGAATATTGTCGAAATTTATCAAACTCTATGGTTCGACGACTTCAAGAAGTTTTGGTCAGAACGGTTCTGCAACCGGCCATCAACTGCGTAAATAAATTCAAAAATGTACCCACAATATATCGTTTTCTTTTGTTGTTATAAAAAAAACTTGTCTGGCGTGTAAATATTTTGACAGACAATAATTACACTGCCCAAAAAAAACACGTCTGTGTACGCATTTTATTTGCAAGTTAGTGTACATTTGAAAATTTAAATTTTCAGAAAATTATAACAATAGTTTTCCTCTGACACCCGAATAAAAGGAAGATTTGATTAGCTAAATTTGTTTCTTAGTCATATTTCCGATAAATAATTTAGCTTTTTTTTACAAAGGAAGTAAAAATAGAATATACTTATAGACAATCAATAAAAATATGAAAGAAAATTTGATTGAAGCTGGGTAATCTCGTGGGTAATTCAAGAAACAAATGATGAACTCACCACGTTCCCGGCGTCTCCTGACCGGCTCATCTTTCGTGGAAGGCGAGGTGGTAGGTAATGTGTAGGTATGTACACAGAAAATATCTAGAATTGTAAAAAACGAAATTGATAATATTTAACAAAATATTTCGTTATCTGAGGAGTTCTAATTATATCCAGAATTTTCATTGGTAACTCTTGCCTTGTAGTTTTTAGGGCTTCAATAGGTATTGAAAAAAAACAGAATCCCCAGAAAATACCTATACAGGGTGCATCAGATCAAGTCGGCACCATTGCAAACTTCATTATTATTGCAGCTACGATGATGTTTAAATCAGCAAACTAGTAGGATTAATTCTGCTGATTGATAGTCAATGGCAACCATTATTCAGTTGTTTCACTATTTGGAATTCTATAGAGAATTTTTATATCTGAAATTTTCTGTAAATTAGTGCAAATGAACTTTTTTACTAAGAAAATTATTTAACACTGTGCAAAAATATACTCAATATCTCATTTAACAAAAATACATTTCATGAGATAAATCGAAAACGCGATGTTCAATTGTTTTTCTATTTTCACCATTTCTATCAGCAGAAAAAATCCTAGGTACTATACCTAGTTTGCTGATTTATACAATACATCATCGTAGCTGCAATAATAACGGCGGAGTAAGCAATAGCGCCGATTTAATCCGAGACACGTACCCTGGGGTTATAGTAATACTTAATACTACAACCAACAACCTACCCAACTAAATCCGTTTTGAAAATTTTATTACTGAATAATAATCATTGAATAAAGACAAAATACCCCTTCTATCAAAATATAACGTGACTAATTCAAAATAGATTTTAAAACGACAAAAGGACGCCATAAACTATCATTGCATCATCCGTGTTCTTAGAATATTAAATAAGATTTGACTAGGCGTGAAACAACAACGTTTATACTATAACAAATGGTCACTTTTGAGATCAATCCATGAATGGTAAAAAGATTACTATGTGTGAGAAAACTCACCTATTAAGTATATGGAGTATTAGCCTTTGACTTGATTCAATACGGAGAAAACACTACTTGAACCAGAGAGAATGTATACTGTTATATTCTCTCTGACTCGAACAACTTGCCGCTTCGTTCGAACGTTCGAAAACTTGTTCGATACTGCCTGAGCCTGCCTACCTGCAAAAAATATTTCAATAAGGAGAAAAGTGTTTTTCAAAAGCTCGTTGTGTTTTGTGTGAAACTACTTGGCCTGGTCATAAACATTCGACCATAGTACCATAGATAAAAAATATATATGCATTCGACCTTTTCCCGATAAAGAACGTCTTTGTGTCCTGGCTTTGGCTTGGGTGGCGTTTTCAAAGAAATTATCTCTGAATGTTTGTAAATACCTATTTGGAAATTGATTCACTCTTTACATCCGAGCCTCAAATTGTTCTTGAATTGTTATGATGATTAATAATTATTACTAGCTTACCTTGAAAGACTCATCCACCCACAGTTTGTTGACAAAACAAACAATGCACGCTGCCTGCAAGATTGACATTGATGACAAGTTCTCAATGCACACTAACGCCACCACTTATGACACACCCGCCAAATTCAAAAATGCTTTAAAAATATCAGGATTTGTAACATTTAAATTTATCATAAAAGGCAACGTCAGAAATATGTTAACATAATGTCAACAAAAATAACATATCAAAAACTAACATCAGATAGATGTTATAAAAAACACATCATAAAAAATATCAACTTTACGATGTCAGAAATTATAACGTTAGAAGTATTGAACCAAAACGACGACATTTTGATGGTGTTATAGGAAACATTGCGATATGACGTTTTTTTAACGCCATTCTAACATGTCAAAAAAATATTAGGAATACTCATATTTTTTTAACGTGATTTAGACAAAGTGTGTTATGTGGGAGGACTATTATGGAGTTCATTTTCTTTCTCATATTCGACAACATGTACTACAAGCAAATATTTGGCACACCTATGGGATCCACCATATCACCCATTCTGGTCAACTACGTCCTGGACGACCTCATTGAAAGCTGTGTAGACAAACTACCCCTCCAAGTCCCTCTACTCAAACGATATGTGGATGATTTGATACTCGCCTTATCGAGGGATTCGGTGGCTTTGACCCTGGTTGTCTTCAATTCTTACAATCCACACCTTCAATTCACTGTCGAGATGGAAGTGGACAACAGCATCCCTTTCCTGAACATTAGGGTTCATCGTTCTGCAACCAACCACATCCACACAACTTGGTACCGCAAGCCCATGGCGTCAAAAAGGTTTATCAGTTTCAAATCTTACCACCCCCGCAACATGAAAATAAATCTGATTTTGGCACTCAAACGCAGAGCAGTACTACTCACTCATCCAACCAAAAGGAATCAGTGTCTCCAAATACTAGCTCGCATCCTGAGGGAGAACTCGTACCCACACAAGATGGTGAATAAACCGCTATTCAGTACTAGACATGGCTTTGAGCCGATCCAGGAACCCGCACTGCCCATCATCCTGCCACCTGCACCGCCACCTGCAGATCAAATACATTACTACGTACTGCCCCACCTTGACGATCTCACCCCAAACTAATCAGGATTCTGGACCATGAGGGTGCCAAATTTGCAAAAAAACAAACCAAAACGGTAGGCTTGGTTTAAAGCAAAACTAAAACCCCCCTGGCCACCAAAGACATGAGGAATGTGGTCTATAAGGTACCCTGCATGACATGTGAGTACCTATATATGGGCCAAACGTCACAAAAATTATCAGCCAGATCAGCATCCCATAAAAGTGATTGTAGGAGACGTCAGCAAACAAGTGGACTTGCCCAACATCACACTAATACAGGTCACAACCCTAATTTTGACGATGTCAAAGTACTGGCCCGTTCCAACACTTACCACAAACGCCTGTTCATAGAGATGGTCCACATCAAGAACACTCCAAACAACTTGAATAACCAACTGGATTATCAGAACCTCAGCACGATATATAGTTACCTACTTTAAGTGCACAAACGAGCAATGGTGCCCAATACAACCAACACCACCATCGACTTGTAAGTACCATCTCACTGCACTTTCGCCAAAGCAAACAATGTTTCGCTTTTACCACAACTCTCTGAATGTGCAACGCCATGTGGAAATTGTCGAAAGTGAGGTTCAAATGAAACTTTCTGTTCTTTCCACTCTCCAATACAAAAATCTATTGTCGCGCAAACAGCTGGAGTTCCAGTCCTGCATAGTACTATGTTGCCGTTGTGAATTGCTAGATGCTTCCTTCACCATCTAGTATAGATCCCTACGATCCCACTGATCAGCCGTTCCAACCTACATACATAGAGGGAATTACCTACACCTTATCGAGGATTAGTTTGCAGTTTTTAGTTGGTGTTTTTTTATTGTTGATAACTCTCTTTGTTCTTAGTTTGTACCAGAATGTCTGTCATTTATCGTTGTGCATGGTCCCTTTTACCAGTTTTATCCATTTTTTTTCCTGTCATTTTATTCATAATTTTTAACTCTTTTATCTTTTAATCTATTTATTCATTTTAAATCATTTTGAATCTAGGCTCATCATTATTCTAGTCACATTCATCTTTCATATCCGAACATTTTGATTATATTATTTTATTCCATATTTACTTTCCATCATTTTAAACTACTATTAGGCTAGCCATGTTCTGTTAATCACAATTCTATGTTTCTCTTCAATCCACACACTATATACGAAATGTACAACTTCACAACAATCAATCTGTGTTCTATATGAGTGATAAGTGCTTTTCGTTTCACTCACAATTGGTAAGTGCCCTCTATATTTTATTTTGTGATGGTACTATTACCCTTATATTACTACAAGCTGTCCTGATGAGGTGAGGAAATGTCTCCCGAAAGCTTGACGATCAATAAACTGAGCATCTAACTGCCCAACTGTATCATTGACTGCTTCCCTACTACTTCGCCTTCCACTTGAAACTCGGCCAGTCACTAAACCACTCACTGCATTGACCAAAATGGGGTTTTTCCAAAACATCCTACAACGTTATGGCAATTTTACCACACAATTGCTAAAATCATGGGCCAAACTCGTCATCAAGCAAGCGTCACTCCATAATAGGAAGATTTTTTTGTTGAAATGTAGACAGTTACATCTGACCCCTACTCACATCACCAATGGCACCAATGGCATTAACTCCCTCCTCCACTTCACCCAAGGCAGAACTGGAAATCAGATACAACAATTTAACACTCGGTTGACAAAGCAAATATTAAATTTGGAGATCTCTGCAACCCACCTTGAGTTGAACCGAGTGACTCATCAAATCCCAGCAGTCAAAACTCAACTTTTTGACTTCCTGCCTGCTCAGATTGTCAATGAGTTTGATTTGACCGTCGCCAAAGAGTCTCCTTTGCACAACAATTCAAGACCATAAAAAAGTCCAATTGTCGCAAACTCGATGCCCTCAAACGCGATGCTTACTCGGACATCAGTACTCAGGAGAGCTGGTTTAGGAATCTCACTGACATCAACATTCCTGCTGACAACAAGAGGTTCCTGGCACTCGGACCAAAGTCTAGTCTTAACCCATCAGTGAAAGACTTAGACATACCTCCACTCCTAGCCGACGTCAAAAGCATCATTAATGGTCATACTGACGCAGACAAAGACATCCTCAGATCCCGGTGCACCAATCTAATCACCAATTACATCCACCATAATCATGAAACTGAGACACACCTCAACAAGCTGTTCATTGACACCAGACGCTTTCTTAAAGAACAGAACGACCTCTACATCGTGCCCAGTGACAAGGGCAATGTCACAGTGGCGATTTCTAAAACAGAGTACATTCAAAAATCCAAAGAACCGTTGGCAGACCCAAAATATCACGTCAAACTAAGGTCCAATCCCACTGCCACCCTCCAAGGCAAGGCAAATCGGCTGGTCAAAATGCTCATGAATGCTGAACACATAGATGAGGTGACCTGCAAGAAAATGATGAACCATAACACCGTGGCGCCTAGGTTTTACACCCAACCCAAAATCCACAAACCAACCTTAACCATGAGACCCATTGTATCTGCCATTAATTGTCCCAATGAAACCTTGGCCAAATATCTCACGGACATCCTATCGTCGGCTTATGACTATCAAAACCACTACCACGTCAAAGACCCCTTCGAGTTCAGCAGGTATGTAAACGACCTCCTCATACCTGAAAATCATGTTTCAGTAAGTTTTGATGTCGTATCACTCTTCACCAATTTGCCATTGGAAGAGTCATCATGGCCAGTATCACTGCACATTGGGATGTGATAGCCCAGCACTGCTCCCTCGATTTGGCATGTATAAGGACTATTATGGAGTTCATTTTCGAATCCAACTTCCTCATATTCGACAACGAGTACTACAAGCAAATATTTGGCACACCTATGGGACCCACCATATCACCCAATCTGGTCAACTACGTCCTTGACGACCTCATTGAAAGCTGTGTAGACAAACTACCCTTCCAAGTCCCTCTACTCGAACGATATGTGGATGATTTGATACTTGCCTTACCGAGGGATTCAGTGGCCTCGACCCTGGATGTCTCCAATTCTTAAAATCCACACCTTCAATTTACTGTCGAGATGGAAGTGGACAACAGCATCCCTTTCCCGGACATGAGGATTCATCGTTCTGCAACCTACCACATCCACACAACTTGGTACCGCAAGCCCATGGCGTCAAACAGGTTCATCAGTTTCAAATCTTACCACCCCCTCAACATGAAAATAAATCTGATTTTGGCACTCAAACGCAGAGCAGTACTACTCACTCATCCAACCAGAAGGAATCAGTCTCTCCAAATACCAGCTCGCATCCTGAGGAAGAACTCGTACCCACACAAGATGGTGAATAAACTGCTATTCAGTACTAGACATGGCTTTGAGCAGATCCAGGAACCCGCACTGCCCATCATCCTGCCACCTGCCCCGCCATCTGCAGATCAAATACATTACTACGTACTGCCCCACCTTGAGGATCTCACCCCCAAACTAATCAGGATTCTGGACCATGAGGGCGCAAAATTTGCAAAAAAACAAACCAAAACGGTAGGCTTGGTTTATAGCAAAACTAAAACCTTCCTGGCCACCAAAGACATGAGGAATGTGGTCTATAACGTACTCTGCATGGCATGTGAGTACTCATATGTGGGCCAAACGTCACAAAAATTATCAGCCAGATTAGCATCCCAAAAAAGTGATTGTAGGAGACGTCAGCAAACAAGTGGACTTGCCCAACATCACACTAATACAGGTCTCAACCCTAATTTTGACGATGTCAAAGTACTGGCCCGTTCCAACACTTACCACAAACGCCTGTTTATGGAGATTGTCCACATCAAGAACACTCCAAACAACTTGAATAACCAACTGGATTATCAGAACCTCAGCACGATATATAGTTACCTACTTGAAGTGCACAAACGAGCAATGGTACCCAATACAACCAACATCACCATCGACTTGTAAGTACCATCTCACTGCACTTTCGCCAAAGCAAACAATGTTTTGCTTTTACCACAACTCTCTGAATGTGCAACGCCATGTGGAAATTGTCGAAAGTGAGGTTCAAATTAAAGTTTTTGTTTTGTCCACTCTCCAATACAAAAATCGATTGTCGCTCAAACAGCTGGAGTTCCAGTCCTGCATAGTACTATGTGGCCGTTGTGAACTGCTAGATGCTTCCTTCACCATCTAGTATAGATCCCTACGATCCCACTGATCAGCCGTTCCAACCTACATACATAGAGGGAATTACCTACACCTCATCGAGGATAAGTTTGCAGTTTTTGGTTGGTGTTTTTTTATTGTTGATAACTCTCTTTGTTATCAGTTTGTACCAGAATGTCTGTCATTTAACGTTGTGTATGGTCCCTTTTACCAGTTTTATCCATTTTTTTTCCCTGTCATTTTATCCATAATTTTCAACTCTTTTATCTTTTGATCTATTTATTCATTTTAAATCATTTTAAATCTAGGCTCATCATAATTCTAGTCACATTCATCTTTTACATCCGAACATTTTGATTATATTATTTTATTCCATATCTACTTTCCATCATTTTAAACTACTATTAGGCCAGCTATGTTCTGTTAATCACAATTCTATGTTTCTTTTCAATCCACACACTATATACGTGTTATATCTAAAATATACGACGACCTTGATTAGCGACCAGTCAAGCACCTTATTGCCTCACTACGGGAACCGCTGATCCAGCAATCTTCCGCGATGTGCCAACAATGCTACATAGACAATATTAGTTTATAAATAGGAGTGCTTTTTAGTTTTAAGGACATTCATTTATATTCATTTTTGTAATCAATTTAGTTAAGAACACAATAATTTTATTTTATCATAACCTCTGTATTAATTTTGAATAAAAGTATTTTTTTAAAATTGAATTGTGAAGTGTTGGAGATAACAACTGGCGCAGTCGCTGTAGGATCTGTCTAACGCTGTCAGAACACGAGAAACTCCAACTGGTAGCGGCGGATTCCTATCCCTTAACAGAAAAGAACCAGAGAAGTCCCCACTCGCTATTGCTACGGAAGGAACACCTAGTGACACCCCTGGTAGTCAAGAAAGAGAACACGACAACTCGATGAAGAATACAATCTTGTAAGTAACGAACTGTCTCGTATACGTTCATTTTTGTTGATTTTTTCTTTACTGTTCGATTTTTCAATATTGTATCTCCCAATTTCAATTTTCCCCGAGGAAAAATCCTTATCGCAAAACAACTTTATTCGCATTAAAACTTTCAAGTTATCAAGTAACAATGGCCCAAGCTCGTCAAACTAGTCAAGTTTCTGTAACGACCATCGAAGTAGAACCATACAAACTTTCCGAAATTTTTTCTATTGTCCCAGAATTTGATGGCGACCAAATCTTTCTAGGAAATTTTATTAACGCATGCGATTGTGCGTTTGATATGGCAACTACACAACAACAAATTTTTGGGTGATTCATATTTAAAACAAACTTAGAGGTAGAGCAGCTCAGCTAATCAATTCTAGAAATCCCAACACTTACCTCGAAATCAAGCAACTTTTAAATCTACACTTTGGTGATTCCCGTGACCTTTCATCACTTATCCAAGATCTTCAAAGACTAAAACAAACTCCAGATGAATCACCCTTGACATTCTTTAATAGACTTCAAGTTCTGAATGCAAAAATGCATTCGAGCATTCAAAAATCCGCTACTCTGAAAAGAGACCAGAAAGAAGCCCAAACCACTCTTATTGAAACTATGGCCCTAAATACACTCCTTACTGGTCTAGAACCAAGACTAGGACAATTAATTCGTGCTAGCAATCCGACAACCCTCCTAGAAGCTCAAAGCAGAATCAGAAAAGAGCTTCAACTCTCATATTTGGAGAACCAAAAAATTGGTAGACCAAACGCCCAAAAAATTAGTCGACCCAACTCTCAAATCCCCAAATGTTCGTCATGCAACCGCACTGGTCATAACGCACACCAGTGTAGACAATTCCCTAATCGTTCTAACTTCAATTCAAACCACCCATCATTCAATCCAAACTTTCAAAGGTCAAATAACTTCAACAACAATTCCACTAATTTCTCTGGTCAAACCAGACAACAACATCAACCCCAAAACCCACAACGTCCATTCAATTCCAACTCTCAATATCAAAAACCAAACTTTTCATCAAATCAGATGCGCCCTTTGCATCATCTCAACGAACCTTTCGACAATACTGGTAATACTGATACCTATACAGAGTATCCCGGTTACGATTTTCAAGAACACTACAAAAATGTTCAATTTTCCGAAGAAGATTCCGCAGTAACCATTGATAATAGTTATGAGGATTTTCTAACGCGTCCTACAGACCACCAACCCCCCGACAACTCATTTCAGGATGCAATCTTAGACATCCAGACCCAAATCCAAGCCTTGAATTTGGACAACATGGATCCAAATCTGAACTTCCCGGAACAGACATTCCTTTTAGCCAACTTCTAACTGTAAACTCCAAAAATCTCTATTACATCAACGATCGCAACAACAAATTCAAATTTCTCATAGATACCGGCGCAGGAATTTCTATTTTTAAAGAAAACGCTGCAACACAATTTCCAACACGATCCCCCGAAAATATTACCATCCAAGGTATTACCAACCAGAAACTTTCCATAAATACTTCCACTCTTGTCCCTTTCAATGTACGTGACCCTCACAAAGTGTACATTTACAATCTTGATATAGATTTTGATGGTATATTGGGTTTAGATTTTCTAGAACATTATGAATGTGTTATCGATTTAAAAACTAAAGAGCTCATTACAAATTTCAAAACGATCCCCCTGTATAAAGTAAATGAGGAATTTATGCACAAGCAAAATAAAAAACATCATGTTCGTACAACAGGAAAACGTAATCAAATTTCATTAGATGCTAGAACTGAAATGATATGTAAGTTAACATGTAATTTGACTAATACTGACGCTATTCTACACTCGCAAGAAAAAGATAAGGTCAGATTATCTCACGCGTTGGTTAAAGTGAATGAAAAAGGTGAATTTTACACTTCCATTGTAAACGTAAACGCCATGCCTAAAACTGTTGACTTTTCAGATCTTAATATAGAACCACTTGACCCATTCTTAAACAGTGATGAAACAATTTTTAATTTTAACCCCGATTTTGACAATACAACCATTTTTGATAGGAATACATTCATAAAAGATCAATTGAGAACCGAACATTTAAATATCGGAGAAAAGGAAATAATAACTCAACTTTGCCTTGATTTTTCTGACATATTTTACCTCGAAGGTGACATACTCTCCTTCACCAATGAAATTAAACACTCTATCGACACTAATAACGCAAGACCTGTTTTCACGAAATCTTACCGTTATCCACAAGTCCATAAGGAAGAGGTGAAATCCCAAATAAAAAAAATGCTCGATCAACACATCATTCGCCCCTCAATTTCCCCGTGGTCTTTCCCCGTTTGGGTTGTGCCAAAAAAAATTGATGCGTCTGGCAAACCTAAATGGCGTGTCGTGATCGACTATAGAATGCTCAACGAGTTAACTGTAGACGACAAATACCCTCTACCAAACATTTCTGATCTTCTGGATCAATTGGGAAAATGCCAATATTTCACTACACTTGACTTGGCATCCGGTTTTCACCAGATCGAAATGAACCCAAAAGACATTCCGAAAACAGCATTCTCCGTAGAAAATGGACATTACGAGTTTATTCGTATGCCATTTGGATTAAAGAACTCTCCCTCCACCTTTCAGAGAGTAATGGACAACATCCTCCTTGGTATCCAAAACGAAAGATGCTTAGTCTACATGGACGACATAATAATTTATTCCCCCACTATCAATGAGCACATTTCCAGGTTAACGGAAGTCTTCAAACGTCTTCGCAAAGCGAACCTAAAAATCCAACCAGATAAGTGCGAATTTCTTTGTAAAGAAGTTGCTTATCTTGGCCATTTGATAACCCAAGATGGAGTAAAACCTAACCCATCCAAAGTCGAGTGTATCCAAAACTTTCCGTCCCCAAAATGCTCTAAGGACATAAAATCTTTCTTAGGTTTAGCGGGCTACTACAGACGCTTCATCCCAAATTTTGCCAAAACTTCCAAACCACTCACGAAACTTCTTCAAAAAGATATTCCATTCATTTTCAACTCGGAATGCGAAACATCCTTCAATCAGCTCAAACAAGCTCTAATATCAGACCCAATTCTTATCTATCCCAACTTCGAAGAAACCTTTCTCTTAACAACCGACGCAAGTGCTTTCGCAATTGGCGCTGTTCTTTCACAAGGACCCATTAATAAAGACCTCCCTGTAGCATATGCCTCTAGAACTCTATGCGCTGCAGAAACCAAATACTCCACCATAGAACGCGAACTCCTTGCAATAGTCTGGGCAGTTAAGCATTTTCGCCCGTATCTTTTTGGTCGCAAATTTATATTGGTTACTGATCATCGCCCTTTGACCTGGCTTTTTTCCATCAAAGATCCAGGAAGTCGTCTAGCTCGATGGCGGCTCAAGCTTGAAGAGTATGATTATAGAATCGAATATAAACCTGGTAAAATTAATAAAAATGCTGACGCATTATCTCGAATAAAAATCAACCTTTTCCAAAAATGTTCAGAATTCCAACAAAAAGTTTCCGTTTTTGCTTCAAACGACGACGACATTCACAATCAACCATCAACCTCATATGAACTACCTCCAATCGAAAAACAAAACGAAACGTTCAATGACACGACAAACGATGACGAAGTCACAGAAGAATACAACAGGTTTGTACACCTTTACAAAACAAAATCAATGATTGATTACTCAAAAATTGATTCTTCAAACTCACAACTTTTAGACAAATCTAGCAAAAACATTGTCACATTTTTCCGCCAAGCAAAATTAGAAGATCTTCATCAAAAGATAATGAATGATATTTTCGAAGATAATGCTAACTTTCATTCAAATGAAGTGAACATACTTCACAGCAAATCTGTTAAAGATCGTAAATACTTTATAATCCCACTACCATACGATAACAACATAGTAGTACCACGCCTCTTTTATTCGTTATACACGTGCCGTGACAAATTTGATATTTCTCAAACTTATCAAGTAGAAAATAATCTCGAACTTCCAATCCTTGAAATATTCTCTTTCATTTTCAATGACAAAGATATAAAAATCCAAGTATGTCAAAACATTGTAAAAACTCCCGATGACGACGAAAGACCAATAATTATAGACCAACACCATTCTGGCAAAACTAATTTACACCGTGGAATAAATGAAACCATAAAACGCATAAGAACTAAATATAATTGGCCCGGTTTAACAAAAGACGTAGACCAATTCCTAAAAAATTGCGAAATCTGCCAAAAAGTAAAAATCTGTCGAAAAAACCTTAGTACTCCCCTCGTCATTACCGAAACTCCAAAAACTCCATTTGAAAGGATAAACATAGACCTCTTCGAGTTTCCTACTCGCAACCATGCCCTCACCATTCGAGATGAACTCACCAAATTCACTCAGGCCTACCCTGTAAGTGACAAGAAAGCAAGTACAATCGTGAACACCCTCCTTGTTTTCTTTCAACACTTTGGTACCCCTTTAAGAATACATTGCGACCGTGGTCGAGAATTCGACAATACTCTTGTCAAAGACCTTTGTGAGATGTTTGACATTAAACTCATATTTTCCAGTGTCAGTCATCCCCAATCTAATGGATCTCTTGAACGGTTTCATGCAACACTCACTGAAATGATCCGAGCTCACAAAGCCGATCACCCAGACGAACACCCCTTCAACATTCTCCCATATGCAGTCATCTGTTATAACAACACTAAAAACAAAACTCACGGATTCACCTCCTACGAACTGATATTTGGGCATACATCTAATAGACCTCCTGAAACTCTTTATAACCAAGAACAACTCATTTCCAAATACATTCGAGACCTCAACAACAAAATGGAATATTATTACAAAGTTGCACGATCAAGAACCAACCTTCAAAAAGAAAAATCCAAGATCAGATTCGATAAGAATGTATCCAAGAAAATTCCAGAGTATAAAGTAGGTGACAAAGTATATGTTAAAGAATCCCAAATTAGAGACAAAGCTCAGAATAGTTTTAACGGACCATTTGAAATTACCGAAGTTTATGAAACTTCAGCAAAAGTAAAAAATCTATCTACTAATCAGTCATCAAAAATAAACTTCGATAGACTAAAACCTTTCTATGACTAGTCTATTTCATTTCAGACGACATGGCTTTTTACGAAGGTCAGATAAAAGCCTTGGATCTTTGCGAATCTCTAATGGAAAGCTATTCATTTTTAGAAGATTCTCTAAATGATATCTTGAGTGCCATAACATTCGCCAGATTAAAAATATTGCACAGTTCAATAATAACTCCTAGAGATTTGGTCACCTCCCTTCAAGAAATAGCACGCTCTCTCTCAAAAAACATTCTTCCTCTACCAACTTATACTTCCAAAGTCGCTCAATATCTTGACATAATAGAATTAGAAGCGTATCAATCTGACAATAAAGTTGTTTTCATCCTGAAAATACCTTTAATCGAACCTGAATTCTACACCCTCTTTCGAATCTTTCCTATCCCAGTATTGGACAATCGAACAGGTGTCTTTCACATTTTACCAACAACTCAAAAATATATCGCGCGTGATGACAATTCTTTACTTTACGTATCTCCACAAGAGTTACACAGCTGTAAACAACTACAGAACAACATGAAGATGTGTTCTGATGTTCTCCAATATCCAATAGATAGTGATGCTATCTGTGAAGCACAGCTTTTAAGACAACCTACCACACTTCCCAAGACATGTCAAACTTCACTTCTCCTGGCTAGCGACTACAATGTACAAGAAGTCGCTCAGAACTACTGGCTTATCACAGTTGCTGACCCTCTGCCAATCTCAATCCGATGCGGCAACCGAAATATGGTCACTAACATGCTCAGAACAAACTCTCTTCTGAAGCTTCAACCAAACTGCAATGCCTTCATTGGAAGTACAAGACTACACTCCAAGTACCCAATTGAAAAATACCAGAACGTCACATACAACAGTCATCCGGTAAAAATTCCTTACAACTGCTGCGACCATCTTCCAGAGAAACTTGCCGTCCCAGAACTGACACCACTAAAGTTGAGCAAGTTAAACATAGAAGATCTCAATATGGCACAGCACAGGCTCAACCAATACTCGGATGAATTGGACAACCTACTGAACCAGCCCTTAATAACCAAACATATTCACTGGTTTACCATGTTCCTGTTCATACTGATCATCATCATTGTAATCATTTACATCTGCTGTAAATGCCGACGCAGATGCCCTAATAGACTCAGCCTAACCAATGGTAACGACCCTTCAGACCCTCCAAAGCCTGAAAAGCAAACATTGTTGCGCCAAAAACTCCGAAAACTCGTCCCTAGAAGACGTACAAGCATCCATCCAGAAGAATTCACAGAAGAAGACTTCGAACTGAGATGCGACCCAATCCACCAGTGAAAGTTGTTGCAATGCATCAACTTTCTTATACAATGAGGAGTTGTTATATCTAAAATATACGACGACCTTGATTAGCGACCAGTCAAGCACCTTATAACCTCACTACGGGAACCGCTGATCCAGCAATCTTCCGCGATGTGCCAACAATGCTACATAGACAATATTAGTTTATAAATAGGAGTGCTTTTTAGTTTTAAGGACATTCATTTATATTCATTTTTGTAATCAATTTAGTTAAGAACACAATAATTTTATTTTATCATAACCTCTGTATTAATTTTGAATAAAAGTATTTTTTAAAAATTGGATTGTGAAGTGTTGGAGATAACATACGTAATGTACAACTTCACAACAATTATTCTGTGTCCTATATGGGTGATAAGTGCTTTTTGTTATACTAACAATTGGTAAGTGCCCTCTATATTTTATTTTGTGATGGTCCTATTACCCTTATATCACTACTAGCTGTCCTGATGAAGGGAGGAAATGTCTCCCGAAAGCTTGACGATCAATAAACTGAGCATTAACTGCCCGACTGTATCATTGACTGCTTCCCTACTACTTCGCCTTCTACTTGAAACTCGGCCAGTCACTAAACCACTAACTGCATCTTAAAATGTTCACAATGAATCAAGCTACAATAATTAGGAAAAACATTATTTTTTCAAAAAAAATTTTGGTGTCAAAACTATGGTGATTCGATATGCATAAGGTGCAATGTCCTGATCTAACTTTAAGACATTCTGTGGAGTATACAGAGTGTTTCCTGATTGGCTACATCAAATTTAAGGACGTAGGTACTCCTGAGCAAATTTCACAAAAAAAAACATATAAACATAGGTCCGGAAAAGTGCATTGTTTTTGAGATAAAGGGTGTTGAACTTAAAAAAAATTACGAACTGACATTATTGTGATTTTAATTTTTTTCTTGAATGACACAACCGAAAATACAACCTTTTTGTGTCATAGATCTTTTTTCTATCTGGCCTCGCTTCATTTGTTGTAGAATACTTTACCCGTGTGAAGAAAGTATAACAATAATTTGCGACGTTTGAAAGATTTTTTTTTTTTGACAACGAGGCCAGATACGAAAAGACTCTAAGAGGTGAAAAAGTTGTATTTTTGTATGTTTTATTTCCGAAAAAAATAAAATTTAGTTCGTCGATGAAGTCAGTGGCATTTTATTTAACAAAAATATTCGGTAAGATGGCCGTCGGGCACTGGTCTTTATTCTATCTAGCTAAGGCTACATTAGGCTTTCATTACAAAAAATTGATCTGCCAAATAATAGAATCGGTTCAAGGATATTTGTAACATTAGTAAAAGACCCATTTTTTTTTTAATTTAACTCCATGTCTTTTGAAAACCATGCATCTTTGGATCCACGTTCATATGAACTTTTTTTCATGAAATTAGCTCAGGAATACGCCCTTAAATTTAAAGAACGCAATTATAAAACACACTGTTCTTATAGACAAAATCAGAAATTATTATTAAAAAAAGTTGATCAGAACTAAAGACCACGTTCAAATATGCAATTAGGTACACCCGAGGGTACACCCGCCAATGATGAAAAATAGGTTTTTCTATTGTCACCAACTTTTCTATTATGAATGAATATTTAGCTCTTGTGATTTTTCTATTTTGTCTAACAATTTAGCAAATTGAAACACGTGATGAGTGCATATTTAATATTGCCAATGAGAAAATACATACAAATAATGTTTTTAATATAAATGGGTGTAATGACTCTAATGGACAATTGGCAATTTTTACGGAAATATGAAAATATCAAGTTACACGCACTATTAGATCTTGCGTGCTAAGGATAAATAGTATATGTGAAAAAATACAGTTTCGAGAAAATTCAGTTTTTATGAATTTTTAGCGCCGTTTTGTTATTTTCTGGAATAAGGAAGTGAGATTTGGAACATGAATGCTTGAGTACTGATTGAATCATTCAAACAAAATAGAATACCCAGCCGTTAATGTATTTATTTAATATTTTTCTTATACCATTTTACCATGTGTAAAATAAATTATATTCAATTGTTTAAACTAAGGTAGATGATCATCATCATTGATGATGCCATTGATTGGCGAAACACGTGTAACCATTGATATTAAATTTGAGGCCTAAAGACATTGGTTTTCTACTTATTCAATTTTTAAGGTAAATGAGTTGATAATACTTTTATATGTATTTACCATGGAAAATGAAACTGACACTTGTCTATGAAACTATCTATATTATTGCAATATTATCAAAATAACAACACTTTCACGAGTAAAACCCTTGATTATCAACATACTTTATTACAAGATGTAAAAATAACACAAAATGTATTATTCTTATCACGAACACCTCTTACCTAAATTCATTTTTACTCACTCCATATTTAAGGTTTAAGAAAGTTTATAAGTTGTTAGTATAGGAACCTAGTAATCCTATACTAACAACTTATAAACTTTCTTAAACCTTAAATATGGAGTGAGTAAAAAGGAATTTAGGTTGAACAAAAATTCAAATTAAAGTTCTTGTAGCAGATCTTCCGACATTGGATTTTCGGCCAACTCAAGCCAAAATTGTTTTCTGTTTGGTGACATTTTCGGTACAAGATCGGATTCAATTTTGGCTTTTTTGCTACCCGCGACGCCTCTTTCACTAGACATAACTTCCGGCATATTCAAGCTTTGCTTTTTTTTTTATTGTATTAACTGTAGTGATAAAGGGTCCAGAAGGTGTAGTTTGATATAAAAAATCTCTAAGCCCGCGTACAAATTAAGCACACAACATTCGACTGAAAAAAGACGCCGCACCTGTTTATGTGAAACCATACCACTTGCCACATTCGCAAAAACAGGAAGTTCAAGGGCAAATTGGAAATATGTTGCGTGATGGCATAATAGAGAAAACGAAATCATAGTGGTCATCTCCATTACTTATTGTTCCAAAAAGGTTGATAAGGACGGTAATGAATCATGGAGAGTAGTTATCGATTTTCAGGTTACTAAACACAAGAGTAGATGACGAAAGCATCGCGTTACCATGTAGGTATCACTGGGATTTTGGATTCTTTCTTCTTTAAAAATTAGCTCATGCGCTTTTTCAAACGCACTGACAATTGCAATGTCAGGATTAAATTGGGATAAATGTTCTGTTTATACTGATGATCTGGTGGTGATTAATGGTGTCATTAATCAATGATAGGTCATTTCAGAACATAACCCAAAAGTCAGCTGATTGCATCGTAAACAAACATTAACCTCTTATTGTCACTTTTTCTTCACTTTCTGAGACATTTTTTGAAATGCCAAGTGTGCAATATGGTTTTGTTAAGATTCTGATCCTAAAAACCTGTGAAATGAGTGATTATCTCGCGAAGTTAGAAGCTATAAGCTCAGGAATTTTGATTTAATACAAACACAAAATTTCGATTGTAAACAACATACTCCCTTTTAGTTGAAGTGATTCAGACTTTGATGTTGATGCAAGCCCTCAGGGCTTACCAAAAACCACTAACATGGACATGATTAGTTATTTGGCGCCTACCACAAGTTATTATACTGCATAGGCAGTTAGAAGCTTATAAAAGTTTGAATGATGCTTTCAAAAATTTAAAGGCCGAGTTTTGTAGTCACTGTGGAAGTTGCAAAGTTGCAGATCATAATATCATCAGAGCTAAAGAAAGTTATATTCACATTATTAGCCCTTTTTTCTTGATGTCTTGTTAACAATTTGATTGGTTGTTTTTTGTAATATATGTATTGTTTACGGTACAAGTTGTCGATTTTGACGTTATGTTGACAGGTTTTTGAAATGGCCTGTTGAACATGAAAAACATAAAATGCAAATTGCAACCATTAAAATTTTTGACAGAAGTAAACAGATCAACCTAACCTCACAGTAGGTATAGCGCCACTTTAGCCAGGAATCTTTCATGCCCCTGTCTCAAGTACCGCCATGGAAGGTCATTGACCTTAATATATTTTTGGGGTTTTATTTGGGGTCACTGAATTATTTTTGGGGTTTATTATTTTTGGTTGTTCAATTATCATATTTTAATGTTTTTTAATCAATTAATTATTTGGGGGTTTATTTGGGTCACTGAACTTTGAAATATTTTTGGGGGTTTTAATTTTAGGCTGTTCAATTATCATATTTTTATGATTTTTCATCAATTAATTATTTGGCTAATTATATTTGAACATAATCATGAATTATACAAATTTGGTGTGTTATTATTATTCTCTCTCTTATGCGCTATACCATACTCACCTTTTTGAAAATAAGTTCCGTCGTCTGGGCTCGATCCCAGAGCCTCTGGGTTACCAGTCGGATGCCTTAACCATTGCGTTATAGAAACGTTTAAATAATATGGGATATGTGAAGATCCAAACACACACAGATGGAAACAGGTTTTTACTCTGTCTGCATTAGTAATTGCTTGGTATGCGATCGCAGATGTTAAATTAAATGGCTTATTATTGCATGGTAATAAACTCTCGTAAATGGCTGTGTTTTGATTCAAAGTTTGATATAAAGTACTACATTACCAAGAAGCAATATCTACTTATCATACACTAGAAGTCTTTTGAAGAAAGCTGCAATGTGAGAACAGGTTTACTTTATTTGTATTATCCCCGTTCTACATGTTATGGTATACGAGTAGCAGATCACCAGATGACAAATTAATATTCAAGTAACGTGTTTATAAATTTGCGCTATAGAATCTCACCTGACATCATATCATTTGTGGATCATTTTGTGGGCGAGAACCGCAATTCAGTCGCTGGTTTTTCTTGATATAAAACGCAAAGATGCTATAAACTGGTTGTTCAATTATCTGAGAATCATATTTCTACGATTTTTAATCTAATTATTGAGCGTGATGAATTTTGTTTTGGATGGAGTATTATTAGTGCGATAGTGCCAGTAGATAAACATTTGATAGACCCTCTTCATATCCAAACTTTTTCGAATATTTCAATTTTGGTGATATTAAATTTTCTGTGAAGTTAAAGGATATACCTACAAAAATTTGAAAATTTAAATCAAATTTCAATAAATGTGTACGGACCTGAAAGTATTTGTGAAAACAATAGAGTTAAATATGAAGTTGTTGGCCCCTTCATTATACTGATAAGAAACAACCAATTTATGTTAATTTGTTATTGATAAGTGACAACAAAAATAATCGCTATTGCCGGATAAAGAATATGTCTCGATTATTATCATCTCAAATCAGCAAATCGAAAGTATTTCTGTGAGGGTTGTTTGATAATTTTTAATTCATAAACGAAATTAGACCCGTTCGACAGGTCAGAAAAAATCTGCAGAATAAACGAAATTTTTTAATACAATTCACATCAAGTATTTCTTTTGAGATATCTGCATTTGGTGCGGTTGCGGCCCCAATCAGGTGACCTCCGTTCAGTTGCTACGTCAGAGCCTAGCTTTATTGTGATGGTGTATCAAAAGGTTTGGATCACGTGGGAGGTGGGGTTGAATCATGTGGTGATGAGGGATGTGATTTAGTTCTGACTAGTTCTTCACCCAAGATGTCACGTTTCTGTTGTGAGAAAAAATGTTTTGTCACCCCAAGTGTACAAGTTGATGGTTTGGCATGCTCCGAATGTGAATCATATAGTTATTGTTGTTGCAAATGCACCTCACATCTACCATCTAAAAGTCATATTGAAATAACCATCAATGCAGTTCGTATCAGTGGTAATTTGCGATGGATTGTAAAACGTTACTGCCACTCTACAAAATCAAACATGGGTGAATTTATTTGCGATAAAAATCCAATGATACATCCAGAGATGTTGAGCACCACCAAAGTGGGGCAGGCGGATCAGTTGTGTGCGAGACGATGGACAAAACCACAACAGTTCTTAATTTAGGTTGAATGTGGTTTTCTTATCGATAACAAGTCTCAGTAACTACAACAGCAACAAAACAAGAAAACAAGAAAACAAGAAAACAAGAAAACAAGAAAACAAGAAAACAAGAAAACAAGAAAACAAGAAAACAAGAAGACAAGAAAACAAGAAAACAAGAAAACAAGAACACAAGAAAACAAGAAAACAAGAACACAAGAAAACAAGAAAACAAGATAACAAGAAAACAAGAAAACAACACAAAACATTAACAAAAACATCTCATAAGCAATTGTGTATATACAAGTAGATTTAGATATACAAGCAACGTTTATTTGCATATCAACATTATCAACCAATCATAATGACTCTTGGAAAACAACACAAAACATTAACAAAAACATCTCATAAGCAATTGTGTATATACAAGTAGATTTAGATATACAAGAAACGTTTATTTGCATATCAACATTATCAACCAATCATAATGACTCTTGACCATCAAACTGAGAAAAATAAATTGTTAATAATGGATTGATTGGCTAGAAAAGTGATGAGTCATTTGAAAATTTGTCATATTCAGCTTTTAAGTTAAGACTTATTTTGTAGATGAAAATTTTTAACCAACAAACTGGCATTTACTTAGCTTGACTAATTCTGTTGAAGGATTATAGCTAAATAGTGTATCATGTAAAAATCAGACAATATACTGATGAATCCTTTTCGTATTATTATTTGTTTCGAATATGAAAATAAAATGAACAAATGTAGCCTGCAGTATTAGTTCACTGATTATAAAATTTCAGGTATAAATTCAGGATCGGTTTGCTTTGTGGTTTTCAACAAGACAGGTTTTGTTTAATTCAATCACATAAAGATGATTCACATTGAAAAGTAGCTGAATTTAATAAATAATACCTGTTGGGTGAAGTAGATAAATATTGCCACAATATATCCATTAGTATAAAAATTAACAATGACAACAGAACTTCCAGTAGGAGTATTGTTTCTGAGCGCCTTTTTTAACAATACCTGGTATATACAAGTAGATTTAGATATACAAGAAACGTTTATTTGCATATCAACATTATCAACCAATCATAATGACTCTTGACCATCAAACTGACAAAAATCAATTGTTAATAATGGATTGATTGACTAGAAAATTGATGAGTCATTTAAAAATTTGTCATAGGTATTCAGCTTTTAAGTTAAGACTTTATTTTGTAGATGAAAATTTTGAACCAACAAACTGGCATTTACTTAGCTTGACTAATTTTGTCGAAGGATTATAGCTAAATGATGTATCATGTAAAAATCAGACAATATACTGATGAATCATTTTCGTATTATTATTTCTTTCGAATTCAACTCTCAAAACAAAACAGTACCTGCTTGAATTGTTTCTTTGTGATAAGTGTGATTGGACAACTATTTTAAAGTTTTGAGGGTCGAAAATTTGTGAATACCTACCTGTAAATATTTATAAAAAGGTGTTTGAAATAAAATAAAAAATGAAATCAAAAATGTGATTTATTCAATCATTAAACATGTTTTATACAAATTATAAACATTAGTGAGTGCACACATTGCAGGTGATGATAAATGGTATAGACAATGTTGTTTTTCCAACGATAAAGATGGATTGTCATCAAGTTCGATAACGGGCTTCGATGAATATTTCCCAATGTATTGCGCCTTTTCTTTTCCTTTCACGTACACATGATCCACGTTTCTTGTTATATGTTTCACAATGTCGGAAAACTTATGTGATTGCGTAAATCCTTCATTCCATGAAATACAATGATGATTTTTCATCAACCAGTTTGCTTGTTTACACAGTTCTGGAGGCAAGTGTTCCATAGAAAAGGGGCATCTAAATATATATAATGACATATTTTTTCTCAATCATAGGCAGCCAGTTCTTTGGGAATAAATTTTTTGTTTTTAATTATAAATCCTTGTACATCCAAAACGAGTAGTTTCATATTTTCAATTGTGAGAATTTCACTAGCATCTGCTTTTCACCGCTATAATCTTGAATTTGTTTTTTAATTTTCTCGATCTGTTTAAATGGTAAGATAAGCAAAGCTTCAATTCTGGAGACATACTGATCATCATTTAGAGAAATAAAATGGTTTATATAATTATTTGAGAACATGCGTATTACAATTGCTTGACTATTTTTGTTAAAGGATTGTAGCTGAATAATTTATCATGTAAAATCAGACAATATACTGATGTATCCTTTTTTGTATTATTATTTGTCTCGAATTCAACTCTCAAAACAACAGTGCCTGTTTGAAGTGTTTCTTTTTGGTGGGAACAATCAATATGTGCGATTGGACACCTATTTTTAAAGTTTTGAGGGTTGAAAATTGGTTCGTTTGGTATATCATAGTAGGAATTTTTAAAGTTTTGCAAACATTTCATAGAGAGCTGAAAACTTGTTATCATTGAAATTCAAATACAAATCATGATATGGATATCTTTCAGAATTCAAAAAAAAACTCTAATATTTGTGAGATTTATATTATCGAATTGCCTAGCATCTTTCATGATGCGTCCTTTCTATTTTCTTGAAAACCAATTATTATATGACGAGGTGCTTCAAGTTTACTACTTGTTTTAACGGGCCAAGTATGACTGGTTGAAGTCTCATGTTTACAAAATGCTTATTAACAATACAAAGGGCAAGTGTGTGTTGTTCTCAGTTAATGACAATATTTGATCATTTTTTTTTTTTTTTTTGAAATTGAGATTATTTTCATTCCATTGTTCATGGGTACACTGTTGACCATCAAGTCATCATATGAAAATGACGGGTGCATGTGTTTGAGATGCCACCCATCTAGTAGCCAATTGAAATAGTCCGTTATGATTTTCCACACATCTTCAAAAATCAGCATTTTATCACCAAGTTCAAGTAAATAGTCGCTATGGGATGCATTAATATGAAAAACTACAATACCAAAAATGTTACCCCCCAAATAATTTGAAATAAAAATATGTATAATTACATTATTTTATATAATCCACACTTATCAAGTTTATACTTATATCGACATACCTACGATGCGAATAAGTTCAACCGGACATAATTAGAACATGTTTGGAGGTGAAATAATTATTGTAATGCAATGTAATGTAATTTCATTATTCGCTGTTTATATTTTAATAATTTGATACAATATATATATATATATATATACAATTGTTTCAGTGTATTTCTTCAAAAATTAAACGAAATGCGCTCAACACACACAGGAGCTGATGAATCGTCAACTTTTCTTGATGTTAACGAAAATGTTTCAACAGATACTTTAAACCTCACACACTCCGTCCCATAATCGGCCAGACAAAAGCCAATTTTGGCTGAGAATTTTCATATTTACCACATCATAATACTATACAAAACATTCAAATATTAGAATTAGACTACTGCTCAGGATTTTTTGATAAATTATTGAAATTTTATTACATCAAAAAATTTCTATTTTAATAATCATTCCATTTATAATGATGAATGAGTTGAAAATGATGCTTGTATATATGAAAAACTCCAATAATTTTTCGAAAAATCATATATTTTAATAATTTGATACAATATATATATATATATATATATATATATATACAATTGTTTCAGTGAATTTCTTCAAAAATTAAACGAAATGCGCTCAACACACACAAGAGCTGATGAATCGTCAACTTTTCTTGATGTTAACGAAAATGTTTCAACAGATCCTTTAAACCTCACACACTCCGTCCCATAATCGGCCAGACAAACCCCAATTTTGGCTGAGAATTTTCATATTCACCACATCATAATACTATACAAAACATTCAAATATTAGAATTAGACTACTGCTCAGGATTTTTTGATAAATTATTGAAATTTTATTACATCAAAAAATTTCTATTTTAATAATCATTCCATTTATAATGATGAATGAGTTGAAAATGATGGTTGTATATATGAAAAACTCCAATAATTTTTCGAAAAATCATATATTTTAATAATTTGATACAATATATATATATATATATATATACAATTGTTTCAGTGTATTTCTTCAAAAATTAAACGAAATGCGCTCAACACACACACACAAGAGCTGATGAATCGTCAACTTTTCTTGATGTTAACGAAAATGTTTCAACAGATCCTTTAAACCTCACACACTCCGTCCCATGATCGGCCAGACAAACCCCAATTTTGGCTGAGAATTTTCATATTTACCACATCATAATACTATACAAAACATTCAAATATTAGAATTAGACTACTGCTCAGGATTTTTTGATAAATTATTGAAATTTTATTACATCAAAAAATTTCTATTTTAATAATCATTCCATTTATAATGATGAATGAGTTGAAAATGATGCTTGTATATATGAAAAACTCCAATAATTTTTCGAAAAATCATATATTTTAATAATTTGATACAATATATATATATATATATATATATATATATATACAATTGTTTCAGTGTATTTCTTCAAAAATTGAACGAAATGCGCTCAACACACACACAAGAGCTGATGAATCGTCAACTTTTCTTGATGTTAACGAAAATGTTTCAACAGATCCTTAAAACCTCACACACTCCGTCCCATAATCGGCCAGACAAACCCCAATTTTGGCTGAGAATTTTCATATTTACCACATCATAATACTATACAAAACATTCAAATATTAGAATTAGACTACTGCTCAGGATTTTTTGATAAATTATTGAAATTTTATTACATCAAAAACTCACTCTTATACTCTCAACCTAAAACTAAACTAAACTTTCAAGAAAATACTTGTGTAATATATAATATTCCATGCAGCAGTTGTACACTGTCGTATATAGGTCATACGTCACGTTCAATTAAAGGCAGAATTACATCTCACAAGTCTGATTGTGCCAGGGAAGTGTCATCTTGTGCACTGGCGAAACATCATTTAACACTTAACCACCAAATTAACTGGGATGGTACTGAGATCTTAGATAAAGCAAAGTCCTACTACATGAGGACATTTTTAGAAATGTGTCACATTTACCTCGAACAACCCCTCACCCTAAACAAAAAGAGTGACACACAAGGCCTCAGCACTATCTACAGTTATTTATTAAAACTTAGCAAAGACAACCTTAAAACTCTGATGGACCGTCATGCCCCAGACGAGTAGTGTTTGTGCCCTGGGTACTATGTGAAAATATTAAAATAATAATAACTTCAAAATAAAATCTCTACATTTGTTCTCAACTTTTAATAGTGTAAAATAAAATAGATCAATACCACCCAACCTTATGTTACCATATATAAAATTTAAAATTGTATTCACTTTTCGGTACCAAATAATGTTTTTCAATCTTAGAGCAGTTTATAAATCATTGTACATGCGTAATTGCCCGCTTTCCGATATGATCCATTCATAACATGAATAATCACTGTCTATCTCAGTCACCTACACAGGAACAGGTCGGAACCACACATCCAATTAATGAGAACGTATGTCATACACCAACTTGCAAACTAACGCGTTACCAAAAAAACTGTTTCCGCCTGCGTACTTCTCTGAATTGGGTAGCTGGTACCGATCCTTTGTCCTTTTTACACACAACCACGGGCAATGAAGCATCTTTGAGTGAGATTTGCTCCTGCAAATTCTTACGGTTTTTCAGATATGTGGAGTTTGTCTTCCAGTTCATTTATATAACCCACGTGTGGTGAGTTTCATTCTAAATAATATTCTTTTAGTAGTACTAATTTAAGTTATTTTTGTAGTAGTCCTGAAGAAGAGACCAAATAAATCTCGAAAGCTTGACATAACCTCAAAGGGTTTTTCTTTTACCTCATGGCCACTTCGTAAAGAAGAATCTACAAGACTGCATCCCCACTAACCTCTAGTTCTTTCTTAACTAGCCAGTCGTGCTACCCTTCTGCTTATTACAGAAATGGGGTTTTTCAATAACATCCAAAGACAATATGGAACTCCCGCAGTGGACCTCCTCAAATCCATGGCCAACAACACCAGAACACAGGCAGCTCTCACGAATCGGAAGATATTTTTAATAAAATGCCGTCAAGAGCATTTAGTCCCCAACCACATCAGCAGAGGGACAAACTGCATCCACCATCTCCTCCACCACAACAATGGACCCGTAGGTACCAGAATACAAAACTACAACAACAGGTTAGGAAAGGACATATTAAATCTAGAGATTAGAGCAACCTTTTGTGAACTCTCAAAACTTAACAGTAACCTTCAGAAAATCAAACAACAACTAACCCTTCTTTTACCACCTTATATTATCATCGAATTTGACAGAAAACAACAAGTTAGATACAAAAAGATTTTTGTCACTATTAAACGTACCAATGTCAACAAACTAAATACACTGAGACTGAACAGACTTCAATCCATTAAAACCAAACCAAATTGGTTCAAAAACCTAACTGATGTAGTCTTTCCAGAAGACGTTTTAAAGATTCTATCACTGGGCCCCAAATTCAGTTTATGCCCACCATCTAAAGAAATTAATTTAATCCATTTAATAGCAAGTTTGGAGGCTGTTTTGTCACAGTGTAGAGACTCACAAAGGGATTGCTACAGGGCTCAATTTACAAATATTGTAACTAATTTTATCCATAAAAATCATGCAGATTCTCCTTTCCTTAACGAATTATTTATCAAGGCCAACATTTTTCTTAAACAACACCCTGAAATTTACATAGTTACTAGTGACAAGGGAAACGTTACAGTTGCAATGTATAAGGAAGAGTACATAAACAAAAGCCTTCAGCTATTAAATGATCCAAAATATTACACTCCAATAACTAGAAATCCTACTTACACAGTGCAACTAAAAGCGAATAAACTCATCAAAGAATTGAAGGACAAAGGTTTCATAGACCAAGAAAAGGCTTCGAAACTTTATAGCTATGACACAATAGCTCCCAGATTCTACACACAGCCTAAAATACACAAGCCCGAATTGGCTATGAGACCTATCGTATCTTCAATAAACTGTCCTAATGGCTCACTCGCTGCTTATATGACACAAATCCTCACTAATGCATATGATACTAACAATGAATTTTTTATTAAGGACTCTTTTGCCTTCAGCAACTTCATCAACGACTATCAATTACCTAACAACTATGTAATAGTGAGTTTTGATGTAGTATCCCTGTTCACCAACCTTCCTTGTGATGTGGTCTGCACCATTTTGCGTACAAAATGGAACACCATAGAACAACACTGCACTATGGACATCGAATCTTTTATAAATTTTATTGAATTCATTTTTCAAACAAACTTTCTAATCTTCAATGACCTATATTTCAAACAAATCTTCGGCACACCCATGGGATCCACTATTTCACCCATTTTAGTCAATTTTGTTCTCGACGTCTTGGTGGAGGCGTGTCTCAATAAAATTAATTTTTACATTCCTTTTGTCAAGAGATATGTTGATGACTTGTTACTGGCGGTACCAGAAGGTGAAGTCGAAACGGCTCTACAGGTTTTCAACAGTTACAATACGCATATCCAGTTTACTGCAGAAAAGGAAACTGAGAATAGTATCCCCTTTCTCGATATGCTAGTAACCAGGACCCAAAATAACTCATTACAAACAACCTGGTATAGAAAACCGTACTGTTCTAATCGATTCATCGGCTATAACTCGTACCATCCCAAAAAAACCAAAATCAACCTACTCAAGGGTATGAAAACAAGAGTGACGAAACTTTCTCACCCCTCATCCAAAAAACAAGCCTTAAACAAACTCAAAAACATCTTTCTTGACAACTCGTACCCAGAAAGTCTAATTAACAAAATTTTATTTAGTACTACTCAACAAAATGTTGATAACGTGGATGCAACAATCCCATAAATTCACAAGTTATTACGCAACAAAACTCTCAAACCACCCAAATAAAATATTTTCTCTACCGTTCATTAATGGCCTAACTCAAAATCTAAAAAATGTATTTAAAGATGAAGACATAGTATTTGCCAACAAACAAACCAAAACAATTTCACTCTTATACTCTCAACCTAAAACTAAACTAAACTTTCAAGAAAATACTTGTGTAATATATAATATTCCATGCAGCAGTTGTACACTGTCGTATATAGGTCATACGTCACGTTCAATTAAAGGCAGAATTACATCTCACAAGTCTGATTGTGCCAGGGAAGTGTCATCTTGTGCACTGGCGGAACATCATTTAACACTTAACCACCAAATTAACTGGGATGGTACTGAGATCTTAGATAAAGCAAAGTCCTACTACATGAGGACATTTTTAGAAATGTGTCACATTTACCTCGAACAACCCCTCACCCTAAACAAAAAGAGTGACACACAAGGCCTCAGCACTATCTACAGTTATTTATTAAAACTTAGCAAAGACAACCTTAAAACTCTGATGGACCGTCCTGCCCCAGACGAGTAGTGTTTGTGCCCTGGGTACTATGTAAAAATATTAAAATAATAATAACTTCAAAATAAAATCTCTACATTTGTTCTCAACTTTTAATAGTGTAAAATAAAATAGATCAATACCACCCAACCTTATGTTACCATATATAAAATTTAAAATTGTATTCACTTTTCGGTACCAAATAATGTTTTTCAATCTTAGAGCAGTTTATAAATCATTGTACATGCGTAATTGCCCGCTTTCCGATATGATCCATTCATAACATGAATAATCACTGTCTATCTCAGTCACCTACACAGGAACAGGTCGGAACCACACATCCAAATAATGAGAACGTATGTCATACACCAACTTGCAAACTAACGCGTTACCAAAAAAACTGTTTCCGCCTGCGTACTTCTCTGAATTGGGTAGCTGGTACCGATCCTTTGTCCTTTTTACACACAACCACGGGCAATGAAGCATCTTTAAGTGAGATTTGCTCCTGCAAATTCTTACGGTTTTTCCGATATGTGGAGTTTGTCTTCCAGTTCATTTATATAACCCACGTGTGGTGAGTTTCATTCTAAATAATATTCTTTTAGTAGTACTAATTTAGGTAATTTTTGTAGTAGTCCTGAAGAAGAGACCAAATAAATCTCGAAAGCTTGACATAACCTCAAAGGGTTTTTCTTTTACCTCATGGCCACTTCGTAAAGAAGAATCTACAAGACTGCATCCCCACTAACCTCAAGTTCTTTCTTAACTAGCCAGTCGTGCCACCCTTCTGCTTATTACAGAAATGGGGTTTTTCAATAACATCCAAAGACAATATGGAACTCCCGCAGTGGACCTCCTCAAATCCATGGCCAACAACACCAGAACACAGGCAGCTCTCACGAATCGGAAGATATTTTTGATAAAATGCCGTCAAGAGCATTTAGTCCCCAACCACATCAGCAGAGGGACAAACTGCATCCACCATCTCCTCCACCACAACAATGGACCCGTAGGTACCAGAATACAAAACTACAACAACAGGTTAGGAAAGGACATATTAAATCTAGAGATTAGAGCAACCTTTTGTGAACTCTCAAAACTTAACAGTAACCTTCAGAAAATCAAACAACAACTAACCCTTCTTTTACCACCTTATATTATCATCGAATTTGACAGAAAACAACAAGTTAGATACAAAAAGATTTTTGTCACTATTAAACGTACCAATGTCAACAAACTAAATACACTGAGACTGAACAGACTTCAATCCATTAAAACCAAACCAAATTGGTTCAAAAACCTAACTGATGTAGTCTTTCCAGAAGACGTTTTAAAGCTTCTATCACTGGGCCCCAAATTCAGTTTATGCCCACCATCTAAAGAAATTAATTTAATCCATTCAATAGCAAGTTTGGAGGCTGTTTTGTCACAGTGTAGAGACTCACAAAGGGATTGCTACAGGGCTCAATTTACAAATATTGTAACTAATTTTATCCATAAAAATCATGCAGATTCTCCTTTCCTTAACGAATTATTTATCAAGGCCAAAATTTTTCTTAAACAACACCCTGAAATTTACATAGTTACTAGTGACAAGGGAAACGTTACAGTTGCAATGTATAAGGAAGAGTACATAAACAAAAGCCTTCAGCTATTAAATGATCCAAAATATTACACTCCAATAACTAGAAATCCTACTTACACAGTGCAACTAAAAGCGAATAAACTCATCAAAGAATTGAAGGACAAAGGTTTCATAGACCAAGAGAAGGCTTCGAAACTTTATAGCTATGACACAATAGCTCCCAGATTCTACACACAGACTAAAATACACAAGCCCGAATTGGCTATGAGACCTATCGTATCTTCAATAAACTGTCCTAATGGCTCACTCGCTGCTTATATGAAACAAATCCACACTAATGCATATGATACTAACAATGAATTTTTTATTAAGGACTCTTTTGCCTTCAGCAACTTCATCAACGACTATCAATTACCTAACAACTATGTAATAGTGAGTTTTGATGTAGTATCCCTGTTCACCAACCTTCCTTGTGATGTGGTCTGCACCATTTTGCGTACAAAATGGAACACCATAGAACAACACTGCACTATGGACATCGAATCTTTTATAAATTTTATTGAATTCATTTTTCAAACAAACTTTCTAATCTTCAATGACCTATATTTCAAACAAATCTTCGGCACACCCATGGGATCCACTATTTCACCCATTTTAGTCAATTTTGTTCTCGACGTCTTGGTGGAGGCGTGTCTCATAAAATTAATTTTTACATTCCTTTTGTCAAGAGATATGTTGATGACTTGTTACTGGCGGTACCAGAAGGTGAAGTCGAAACGGCTCTACAGGTTTTCGACAGTTACAATACGCATATCCAGTTTACTGCAGAAAAGGAAACTGAGAATAGTATCCCCTTTCTCGATATGCTAGTAACCAGGACCCAAAATAACTCATTACAAACAACCTGGTATAGAAAACCGTACTGTTCCAATCGATTCATCGGCTATAACTCGTACCATCCCAAAAAAACCAAAATCAACCTACTCAAGGGTATGAAAACAAGAGTGACGAAACTTTCTCACCCCTCATCCAAAAAACAAGCCTTAAACAAACTCAAAAACATCTTTCTTGACAACTCGTACCCAGAAAGTCTAATTAACAAAATTTTATTTAGTACTACTCAACAAAATGTTGATAACGTGGATGTGTCAGAAGATAATAACAATCCCATAAATTCACAAGTTATTACGCAACAAAACCCTCAAACCACCCAAATAAAATATTTTTCTCTACCGTTCATTAATGGCCTAACTCAAAATCTAAAAAATGTATTTAAAGATGAAGACATAGTATTTGCCAACAAACAAACCAAAACAATTTCACTCTTATACTCTCAACCTAAAACTAAACTAAACTTTCAAGAAAATACTTGTGTAATATATAATATTCCATGCAGCAGTTGTACACTGTCGTATATAGGTCATACGTCACGTTCAATTAAAGGCAGAATTACATCTCACAAGTCTGATTGTGCCAGGGAAGTGTCATCTTGTGCACTGGCGGAACATCATTCAACACTTAACCACCAAATTAACTGGGATGGTACTGAGATCTTAGATAAAGCAAAGTCCTACTACATGAGGACATTTTTAGAAATGTGTCACATTTACCTCGAACAACCCCTCACCCTAAACAAAAAGAGTGACACTCAAGGCCTCAGCACTATCTACAGTTATTTATTAAAACTTAGCAAAGACAACCTTAAAACTCTGATGGACCGTCCTGCCCCAGACGAGTAGTGTTTGTGCCCTGGGTACTATGTAAAAATATTAAAATAATAATAACTTCAAAATAAAATCTCTACATTTGTTCTCAACTTTTAATAGTGTAAAATAAAATAGATCAATACCACCCAACCTTATGTTACCATATATAAAATTTAAAATTGTATTCACTTTTCGGTACCAAATAATGTTTTTCAATCTTAGAGCAGTTTATAAATCATTGTACATGCGTAATTGCCCGCTTTCCGATATGATCCATTCATAACATGAATAATCACTGTCTATCTCAGTCACCTACACAGGAACAGGTCGGAACCACACATTCAATTAATGAGAACGTATGTCATACACCAACTTGCAAACTAACGCGTTACCAAAAAAACTGTTTCCGCCTGCGTACTTCTCTGAATTGGGTAGCTGGTACCGATCCTTTGTCCTTTTTACACACAACCACGGGCAATGAAGCATCTTTGAGTGAGATTTGCTCCTGCAAATTCTTACGGTTTTTCCGATATGTGGAGTTTGTCTTCCAGTTCATTTATATAACCCACGTGTGGTGAGTTTCATTCTAAATAATATTCTTTTAGTAGTACTAATTTAAGTAATTTTTGTAGTAGTCCTGAAGAAGAGACCAAATAAATCTCGAAAGCTTGACATAACCTCAAAGGGTTTTCCTTTTACCTCATGGCCACTTCGTAAAGAAGAATCTACAAGACTGCATCCCCACTAACCTCTAGTTCTTGTATATATATACAGGGTGTTTCCTAAAGATTGGTAAAAAATTCGTTGTGTGATTCCTGGGGTATTTTCATGAAAAAAAGTTCCTATAAACATTTGCCGAAAAATGCTTCCTAAGGGAGCTACGCCCCTTTAAATAGGGCACCGCGAAGACGGTTTTTCCTCAATATTTCCGAAACCTTACATACAAAAATCATGAAATTTGGTACATCATACAAACTTTTAATGCTGAATGAGAATTTGAGCTCAGAATTTCAAAATTTTAATCAGGGGCGTACCATACTGGCGGGGTTAAAGGTTAAAAGAATTTAAAGGTTATATACGCCACTCTTTTGAGAAGTCTCAACCCTATCCTTCACTCTGCAAAGAAGTCCTCTAAGGTTATTAGAAGAGCAGAATACTATTTTTATATTATTATACAGTTTCCTGAACGCGTTGCCAATTTTAGTTGATAAAGGTCCCAGATAACTGATTTTCACGTATTTAGCTCCATTTTGTCCGTCCTACAGTAATGTGATATACTATAATTGTTAGTCTGTAAGTTACCTTTTATTTTATTTTAGACATTTTAACATTGATTTGTCAATTTTTATCTGCAGGCTCCCTCTTGATGATGGCTAGATAAGCCAAAACGCGTCGAGGGTTTTAGTTAAATAATAAATTTGTGAAGAATTGAGGACTCCACTTCCTTCTCCCCTAGTATACTATGGATCTTAACCCTGGAACTTCGATTGATAAATTCTCATTATATTATTGATGTTTATGTGAAATGGATGATAATTATATTGATTTTGGGACATTACGAGGCAAAATTTAGTGTATTAACAGAAATGATTGGAATCTACATTAAGCCGCTGGAATATTGTTGAAATTGATTGGTTCTCAATGGTTTCTATTGATATTTAGCGTTTTCAGCCAATTTCCATACAAAATAGTGGTCTTTGGTACAATTCTCCTGATTGTATTAACAGAAATAATTGGAATCTACATCGAGCCGTTGGAATATTGTTTGATATTGTTGAATTTGATTGGTTCTCAATGGTTTCCATTGATATTTACCGTTTTCAGCAAATTTCCATACAAAATAGTGGTCTTTGGTACAATTCTCCTGATTGGCCCGCCATATTTTAATCGATGCTATTTTTGACAAATTTCTCATTATATTATTGATGTTTATGTGAAATGGATGATAATAATATTGATTTTGGGACATTACGAGGCAAAATTTAGTGAATTAACAGAAATGATTGGAATCTACATTGAGCCGCTGAAATATTGTTGAATTTGATTGGTTCTCAATGGTTTCTATTGATATTTAGCGTTTTCAGCCAATTTCCATACAAAATAGTGGTCTTTGGTACAATTCTCCTGATTGGCCCGCCATATTTTGATCGATGCTATTTTTGACAAATTTCTCATTATATAATTGATGTTTATGTGAAATGGATGATGATTATATTGATTTTGGGACATAACGAGGCAAAATATAGTGTATTAACAGAAATGATTGGAATCTACATTGAGCCGTTGGAATATTGTTGAATATTGTGGAATTTGATTGGTTCTCAATGGTTTCTATTGATATTTAGCATTTTCAGCCAATTTCCATACAAAATAGTGGTCTTTGGTACAATTCTCCTGATTGGCCCGGCATATTTTAATCGATGCTATTTTTGACAAATTGCTCATTATATTATTGATGTTTATGTGAAATGGATGATAATCATATTGATTTTGGGACATTACGATGCCAAATTTAGTGTATCAAGAGAAATGATTGGAATCTAGATTGAGTCGTTGGAATATTGTCGAATATTGTTCAATTTGATTGGTTCTCAATGGTTTCTATTGATATTTAGCGTATTCAGCCAATTTCCATACAAAATAGTGGTCTTTGGCACAATTCTCCTGATTGGCCCGCTATATTTTGATCGATGCTATTTTTGACAAATTTCTCATTATATGTTTATGTGAAATAGATGATAATTATATTGATTTTTGGACATTACGAGGCAAAATTTAGTGTATTAACAGAAATGATTGGAATCTTCATTGTGCCGTTGGAATATTGTTAAATTTGTTTGGTTCTCAATGGTTTCCATTGATATTTATCGTTTTCAGCCAATTTCCATACAAAATAGTGGTCTTTGGTAAAATTCTCCTGATTGGCCCGCCATATTTTAATCGATGCTATTTTTGACAAATTTCTCATTATATTATTGATGTTCATGTGAAATGGATGATGATTATATTGATTTTGGGACATTACGATGCAAAATATAGTGTATTAACAGAAATGATTGGAATCTACATTGAACCGTTGGAATATTGTTGAATTTGATTTCCTTCTCAATGGTTTCTATTGATATTTAGCGTTTCCAGCCAATTTCCATACAAAATAGTGGTCTTTGGTACAATTCTCCTGATTGGCCCCCCATATTTTAATCGATGCCAGTTTTGACAAATTTATCATTATATTATTGATGTTTATGTGAAATGGATGATAAATATATTGATTTTGGGACATAACGAGGCAAAATTTAGTGTATTAACAGAAATGATTGCATGGAATCTATATTGAGCCGCTGAAATATTGTTGAATTTTGTTGAATTTGATTGGTTCTCAATGGTTTCTATTGATATTTAGCGTTTTCAGCCAATTTCCATACAAAATAGTGGTCTTTGGTACAATTCTCTTGATTGGCCCGCCATATTTTAATCGATGCTCTTTTTGAAAAATTTCTCATTATATTATTGATGTTTATGTGAAATGGATGATGATTATATTGATTTTGGGACATTACGAGGCCAAATTTAGTGTATTAACAGAAATGATTGGAATCTACATTGAGCCGTTGGAATATTGTCGAATATTGTTCAATTTGATTGGTTCTCAATGGTTTCTATTGATATTTAGCGTATTCAGCCAATCTCCATACAAAATAGTGGTCTTTGGTACAATTCTCCTGATTGGCCCGCCATATTTTAATCGATGCTAGTTTTGACAAATTTCTCATTATATTATTGATGTTTATGTGAAATGGATGATGATTATATTGATTTTGGGACATTACGAGGCAAAATATAGTGTATTAACAGAAATGATTGGAATCTACATTGAGCCGTTGAAATATTGTTTAATATTGTTGAATTTGATTGGTTCTCAATGGTTTCTATTGATATTTAGCGTTTCCAGCCAATTTCCATACAAAATAGTGGTCTTTGGTACAATTCTCCTGATTGGCCCGCCATATTTTAATCGATGCTAGTTTTGACAAATTTCTCATTATATTATTGATGTTTATGTGAGATGGATGATGATTATATTGATAAGTTGGGACATTACGAGGCAAAATATAGTGTATTAACAGAAATAATTGGAATCTACATCGAGCCGTTGGAATATTGTTTGATATTGTTGAATTTGATTGGTTCTCAATGGTTTCTATTGATATTTACCGTTTTCAGCCAATTTCCATACAAAATAGTGGTCTTTGGTACAATTCTCCTGATTGGCCCGCCATATTTTAATCGATGCTATTTTTGACAAATTTCTCATTATATTATTGATGTTTATGTGAAATGGATGATAATTATATTGATTTTGGGACATTACGAGGCAAAATTTAGTGAATTAACAGAAATGATTGGAATCTACATTGAGCCGCTGAAATATTGTTGAATATTGTTGAATTTGTTTGGTTCTCAATGGTTTCTATTGATATTTAGCGTTTTCAGCCAATTTCCATACAAAATAGTGGTCTTTGGTACAATTCTCCTGATTGGCCCGCCATATTTTAATCGATGCTATTTTTGACAGATTTCTCATTATATAATTGATGTTTATGTGAAATGGATGATAATTATATTGATTTTGGGACATAACGAGGCAAAATATAGTGTATTAACAGAAATGATTGGAATCTACATTGAGCCGTTGGAATATTGTTGAATATTGTGGAATTTGATTGGTTCTCAATGGTTTCTATTGATATTTGGCATTTTCAGCCAATTTCCATACAAAATAGTGGTCTTTGGTACAATTCTCCTGATTGGCCCGGCATATTTTAATCGATGCTATTTTTGACAAATTGCTCATTATATTATTGATGTTTATGTGAAATGGATGATAATCATATTGATTTTGGGAAATTACGATGCCAAATTTATCGTATCAAGAGAAATGATTGGAATCTAGATTGAGTCGTTGGAATATTGTCGAATATTGTTCAATTTGATTGGTTCTCAATGGTTTCTATTGATATTTAGCGTATTCAGCCAATTTCCATGCAAAATAGTGGTCTTTGGCACAATTCTCCTGATTGGCCCGCCATATTTTGATCGATGCTATTTTTGACAAATTTCTCATTATATTATTGATGTTTATGTGAAATAGATGATAATTATATTGATTTTTGGACATTACGAGGCAAAATTTAGTGTATAAACAGAAATGATTGGAATCTTCATTGAGCCGTTGGAATATTGTTGAATATTGTTAAATTTGATTGGTTCTCAATGGTTTCCATTGATATTTATCGTTTTCAGCTAATTTCCATACAAAATAGTGGTCTTTGGTAAAATTCTCCTGATTGGCACGCCATATTTTGATCGATGCTATTTTTGACAAATTTCTCATTATATTATTGATGTTCATGTGAAATGGATGATAATTATATTGATTTTGGGTCATTACGATGCAAAATATAGTGTATTAACAGAAATGATTGGAATCTACATTGAACCGTTGGAATATTGTTGAATTTGATTTTCTTCTCAATGGTTTCTATTGATATTAAGCGTTTCCAGCCAATTTCCATACAAAATAGTGGTCTTTGGTACAATTCTCCTGATTGGCCCCCCATATTTTAATCGATGCTAGTTTTGACAAATTTATCATTATATTATTGATGTTTATGTGAAATGGATGATAAATATATTGATTTTGGGACATAACGAGGCAAAATTTAGTGTATTAACAGAAATGATTGCATGGAATCTACATTGAGCCGCTGAAATATTGTTGAATTTTGTTGAATGTGATTGGTTCTCAATGGTTTCTATTGATATTTAGCGTTTTCAGCCAATTTCCATACAAAATAGTGGTTTTTGGTACAATTCTCTTGATTGGCCCGCCATATTTTAATCGATGCTCTTTTCGACAAATTTCTTATTATATTATTTGATTTTTATGTGAAATGGATGATGATTATATTGATTTTGGGACATTACGAGGCCAAATTTAGTGTATTAACAGAAATGATTGGAATCTACATTGAGCCGTTGGAATATTGTCGAATATTGTTCAATTTGATTGGTTCTCAATGGTTTCTATTGATATTTGGCGTATTCAGCCAATCTCCATACAAAATAGTGGTCTTTGGTACAATTCTCCTGATTGGCCCGCCATATTTTAATCGATGCTAGTTTTGACAAATTTCTCATTATATTATTGATGTTTATGTGAAATGGATGATGATTATATTGATTTTGGGACATAACGAGGCAAAATATAGTGTATTAACAGAAATGATTGGAATCTACATTGAGCCGTTGGAATATTGTTTAATATTGTTGAATTTGATTGGTTCTCAATGGTTTCTATTGATATTTACCGTTTCCAGCCAATTTCCATACAAAATAGTGGTCTTTGGTACAATTTTCCTGATTGGCCCGCCATATTTTAATCGATGCTATTTTTGACAAATTTCTCATTATATTATTGATGTTTATGTGAAATGGATGATAATTATATTGATTTTGGGACATCACGAGGCAAAATTCAGTGAATTAACAGAAATGATTGGAATCTACATTGAGCCGCTGAAATATTGTTGAATATTGTTGAATTTGATTGGTTCTCAATGGTTTCTATTGATATTTAGCGTTTTCAGCCAATTTCCATAGAAAATAGTGGTCTTTGGTACAAGTCTCCTGATTGGCCCGCCATATTTTAATCGATGCTATTTTTGACAGATTTCTCATTATATAATTGATGTTTATGTGAAACTGATGATGATTATATTGATTTTGGGACATAACGAGGCAAAATATAGTGTATTAACAGAAATGATTGGAATCTACATTGAGCCGTTGGAATATTGTTGAATATTGTGGAATTTGATTGGTTCTCAATGGTTTCTATTGATATTTAGCATTTTCAGCCAATTTCCATACAAAATAGTGGTCTTTGGTACAATTCTCCTGATTGGCCCGGCATATTTTAATCGATGCAATTTTTGACAAATTGCTCATTATATTATTGATGTTTATGTGAAATGGATGATAATCATATTGATTTTGGGACATTACGATGCCAAATTTAGTGTATCAAGAGAAATGATTGAAATCTAGATTGAGTCGTTGGAATATTGTCGAATATTGTTCAATTTGATTGGTTCTCAATGGTTTCAATTGATATTTAGCGTATTCAGCCAATTTCCATATTGGCCCGCCATATTTTGATCGATGCTATTTTTGACAAATTTCTCATTATATTATTGATGTGATGAATCTACATTGAACCGTTGGAATATTGTTGAATTTGATTTTCTTCTCAATGGTTTCTATTGATATTTAGCGTTTCCAGCCAATTTCCATACAAAATAGTGGTCTTTGGTACAATTCTCCTGATTGGCCCCCTATATTTTAATCGATGCTAGTTTTGACAAATTTATCATTATATTATTGATGTTTATGTGAAATGGATGATAAATATATTGATTTTGGGACATAACGAGGCAAAATTTAGTGTATTAACAGAAATGATTGCATGGAATCTACATTGAGCCGCTGAAATATTGTTGAATTTTGTTGGATGTGATTGGTTCTCAATGGTTTCTATTGATATTTAGCGTTTTCAGCCAATTTCCATACAAAATAGTGGTTTTTGGTACAATTCTCTTGATTGGCCCGCCATATTTTAATCGATGCTCTTTTCGACAAATTTCTTATTATATTATTGATTTTTATGTGAAATGGATGATGATTTTATTGATTTTGGGACATTACGAGGCCAAATTTAGTGTATTAACAGAAATGATTGGAATCTACATTGAGCCGTTGGAATATTGTCGAATATTGTTCAATTTGATTGGTTCTCAATGGTTTCTATTGATATTTAGCGTATTCAGCCAATCTCCATACAAAATAGTGGTCTTTGGTACAATTCTCCTGATTGGCCCGCCATATTTTAATCGATGCTAGTTTTGACAAATTTCTCATTATATTATTGATGTTTATGTGAAATGGATGATGATTATATTGATTTTGGGACATTACGAGGCAAAATATAGTGTATTAACAGAAATGATTGGAATCTACATTGAGCCGTTGGAATATTGTTTAATATTGTTGAATTTGATTGGTTCTCAATGGTTTCTATTGATATTTAGCGTTTCCAGCCAATTTCCATACAAAATAGTGGTCTTTGGTACAATTCTCCTGATTGGCCCGCCATATTTTAATCGATGCTAGTTTTGACAAATTTCTCATTATATCATTGATGTTTATGTGAGATGGATGATGATTATATTGATTTTGGGACATAACGAGGCAAAATAAAGTGTATCAACAGAAATAATTGGAATCTACATCGAGCCGTTGGAATATTGTTTGATATTGTTGAATTTGATTGGTTCTCAATGGTTTCTATTGATATTTACCGTTTTCAGCCAATTTCCATACAAAATAGTGGTCTTTGGTTCAATTCTCCTGATTGGCCCGCCATATTTTAATCGATGCTATTTTTGACAAATTTCTCATTATATTATTGATGTTTATGTGAAATGGATGATAATTATATTGATTTTGGGACATTACGAGGCAAAATTTAGTGAATTAACAGAAATGATTGGAATCTACATTGAGCCGCTGAAATATTGTTGAATATTGTTGAATTTGATTGGTTCTCAATGGTTTCTATTGATATTTAGCGTTTTCAGCCAATTTCCATACAAAATAGTGGTCTTTGGTACCATTCTCCTGATTGGCCCGCCATATTTCAATCGATGCTAGTTTTGACAAATTTCTCATTATATTATTGATGTTTATGTGAGTTGGATGATGATTATATTGATTTTGGGACATTACGAGGCAAAATATAGTGTATTAACAGAAATAATTGGAATCTACATCGAGCCGTTGGAATATTGTTTGATATTGTTGAATTTGATTGGTTCTCAATGGTTTCTATTGATATTTACCGTTTTCAGCCAATTTCCATACAAAATAGTGGTCTTTGGTACAATTCTCCTGATTGGCCCGCCATATTTTAATCGATGCTATTTTTGACAAATTTCTCATCATATTATTGATGTTTATGTGAAATGGATGATAATTATATTGATTTTGGGACATTACGAGGCAAAATTTAGTGAATTAACAGTAATGATTGGAATCTACATTGAGCCGCTGAAATATTGTTGAATATTGTTGAATTTGATTGGTTCTCAATGGTTTCTATTGATATTTAGCGTTTCCAGCCAATTTCCATACAAAATAGTGGTCTTTGGTACAATTCTCCTGATTGGCCCGCCATATTTTAATCGATGCTAGTTTTGACAAATTTCTCATTATATTATTGATGTTTATGTGAAATGGATGATGATTATATTGATTTTGGGACATTACGAGGCAAAATATAGTGAATTAACAGAAATGATTGGAATCTACATTGAGCCGCTGAAATATTGTTGAATATTGTTAAATATGACAATAGGTGTCACAATTTATAATTTACCTGTGACATATCTACGTCAATTCATGAAATACAGTCCGCTTAAAACCAATTTAAAAACGAGTATATTTTGCCTTCAATTTACGGCACTTTAATTGAACCAGCAGCAATTACAAATCAAACATATTTGGTCCTTCGAGCCGGATAAATCAAGTTGATTCCAAGTGACAAGTCCTGTCGAATCCTGGTAACCAGCTTAGTTTAGGCTACCACGAAAGAGGCGCGAGGCTACGATCTGGTTATTCCCGACGCAAGCAGTTGGACGAGCAATATCAGATTGAAGTGATTGGATTGCAATTTTGACAGCAAATTTCAAAACAAAAAGCAGGTATTTCAGTTCTCCAAGTTGATCCTATTCTCCTATTTTTATCCTAGTTTTCTCCTATTAAAGCAGTTTGTGGTCATTACCAATTATACCTATTGTCAAGTCTATTAAAGGTAAACCTCACTGTTCTATTTTTGACAGGTGCCAATAATATTAACAAGTCTAGGTCTTGAGTTGAGATACAGTTAACCACAAGCAATTTTGTTCAACTGACTAGTCTAGTAGATATGCTCTGTAGTTTTGTGGCGCATCCATGATTTACCTGATTTTTTGGGTATTTCGCCACACCCTATCAAAAAACAATCAAACTAGTGTTAATATACCGGATCTTCTATATTACCTGAAAAAAATTCTATTAGTAAACAATAAAACCTAACAATATCAAACGTTTCAAAAGCGAATCTGCTTTCGTCGTCAGTGGAACCTAAAAAAGAAACAATTAATTCAAATTCAAAAAATTATTCTACGTTTTTATAGGCTTTCGCAGTAAAAAATTGTGTTTTTTTGTGTGTTTGGCACAAAAAAAAAGTGACATTTTGTGCCAAACACACAAAAAAACACAAATTTTAACTTAAATAGTAACTTCAGCAATTCTAATACCAGCAATAACTCAGCTCTACACAATTTCAATGTATTTGTAAATCGGATGTCTGTCAAGCCACAACAGGTACTGTTGTCTACTATTTTGTGTAGAGTTAGAGATGAAGATGGGAATTTCCAACCATGTCGATTACTTTTAGATTGTGGAGCACAATCCAATCTAATAACACAAGAATTTTGCGATAAATTGAAACTTCCATGTACTTCAACGAAACTTTCAATTATTGGGATCAATCAAGTTGTATCTGAACTCAATAAGCAATGTACCTTGTCATTGTTCTCCAATTCTTCCAATTTAGTTGTACTGTTTCTTGTTTCGTTGTTCCATTGATCACCAATCAAATCCCTGCCTGTCAATTCAGTACTTGTAGTTGGAATATCCCGGAAAACATCCAGTTGGCAGATCCAAGCTTTTCTGTTTCTGGTGGTATTGACTTATTGATAGGTGCAAATCTATTTTGGGATTTTATTCTTGAAGGAAGAATCAAACTAGGCAACCTTTTACCTTCTTTACAAAATACACACTTTGGATACATAGTTACTGGAAGTACACCATAAGATTTGAATACTTCCATTTGCAATTTTACCAAGGTACATGTACCAGAAGATGATCAACTAAAGCGTTTTTGGGAACTAGAAGAAGTTAAAGTAGCAGTTCACATGTCAAAAGATGACATGGAATGTGAAAAAATATTCAATGACACTACTTTTAGAAATGACCAAGGTCAATTTGTAGTTCAGTTTCCCTTCAAGCATTCTCCCAAGTTACTTGGCGACAGTATGATGAGTGCCAAAAAGAGATTTTTATTCCTTGAAAACTGATTTAGAGATCCCAATTTCAAGAAACTATACTTTGACTTCATTCATGAATATGTGTCCTTGGGACATATGACTAAAGTTTCCAATGATAAAAGTACAAGTTCAGTTTCCTATTTCTTTCCGCACCATGGTATTCTGAAGGAGAATAATATCACAACAAAACTAAGAACTGTATTTGATGGTAGCTGTCCTACAACAACAGGTTGGTCTTTGAATGATCTACAATATGTCGGTCCCAAAGTCCAAAATGACATCATAGACATTTTACTACGATTCAGAACGTATACTTACGTTGTTTCTGCTGATGTCTCAAAAATGTTTAGATGTATTTTGATGAATCCTGATCATAGACCCCTTCAGCAAATTTTATGGCGAGAGAATCCAAATGATGAGTTTTCATCTTATACATTGAATACAGTTTCCTACGGAACCACTTCCGCTCCCTATTTAGCTATTGCATGTATTCGAAAACTGGCTTCAGACTCTATTGAGCAATTTCCAGAAGTATCTAAAACTATTCTCAACGATTTCTATGTCAATGACCTTTCAACTGGATCTAATGACATTCATGAACTTACAAATTTATCTAAAGAAATATACTCAATTTTGGAGTCAGGTCATTTTATCCTGAGAAAATGGATATCGGATAATCCTAAAGTAACATCCGATTTAGGCAATTGCCAAATTTCCAATTCAGTTTTAGAAATTGACGAAAAGGAAACATGCAAAACTCTAGGCATTCAATGGTCTCCTGGTCTTGACACTCTGACTTATAATACAGAACAACTTTCAAGTCGTGATAAAAGCATTATCACAAAAAGATCTATTTTGTCTACTATTGCACAAATTTATGACCCTTCAGGTCTTTTGAGCCCTATTATTATCACGTCAAAAATTATTATTCAACAGTTATTGAGTTTGAGAGTTTCCTGGGATAGTTCTATTCCCGACTATTTGGAAAAGTCATTTTTAAAGTTTAGTAACAGTCTTAATCAGCTTCAGACTTTGAATATTCCAAGGAATTGTATACCAAAGGATTTTAGTCTTACTGAACTACATTGTTTTTGCGACGCTTCTGAAGATGCGTATGCTGCTGCAGTCTATTTTTGAGAAGCAAACATGGTAATCATGATTTTCAATCACATATTTTATGTGCTAAAAGCAAAGTAGCACCACTCAAAACTATTACTATTCCAAAGTTAGAATTGTGTGCTGCATTACTTGGAACCCAATTGATTAACTTAGTAAAAAATGCACTCTCATTAGACATCCCTATTTTTATGTGGTCTGATTCAATGGTAGCTCTATGTGGGATAAAGACAGAGCCAAGTCTATTACAAGTTTTCGTCTCCAACAGAGTCTCTAAAATTCAGACACACACAAATATTCAAAATTGGAGATACGTTAATACAAAAGAAAACCCTGCAGATCTTGCTTCAAGACGTGTAACAACAGAAACTCTACTTCACTCTAGTTTATGGTTGACAGGTCCGAGTTTTTTGAAAACCACTCATTCCAATTTTCCTGAACCTAATGATTTCATTCCTATCGATGAATTACCTGAGATTAAAAAGAGAATCACTGTCTTACAAACTGTGGTTAAAGAGCATTTTTTCCTTTTCAACAACTATTCTTGCCTATTGAAGTTAAGACGAGTAACAGCTTTATGTATTAGGTCTTACAACAATTTAAAACTAACGAAGTGTAGCGAACCTTTAGTTTCTGGTCCTATCAGTGCTTTCGAATTTGAAAATGCTAATATGGCTCTACTTCGTCTTTCTCAATCTGAAAGTTTCAGTCAAGAAATGTCAGTTTTAACAAAGAATACCCTATTAAACAAGAAGGACAAACTTTCAGCTCTAACCCCATTTATTGATGAAAAGGGACTAATGCGTGTAGGAGGACGCTTGAAACATACCTATTTATCATATGATGTTAAGCATCCCATTTTGTTGGATCCTGAGCATCCTTATACTGAGTTAATCTTTGACCATAAACATAGATACCTTTTACATCCAGGTCCTCAGTTACTTTTAGCCTCTATAAGGCAGTTTTATTGGCCTATAAGAGGAAGCAATTTAGCTAAGAAAACTACACGAAATTGTCAAACATGTTTTAGATTTCGTCCTACTCCCGGCAATCTCCAATGTCTAGTCTACCAGACAGTCGTATCAAAACTGAGTTTTCATTTCAAATAACCGGTATTGATTACGCTGGCCCATTCTTTATTTTGAACAAACCGGGTAGGGGAGCAAGAGTAACAAAATGTTACTTACCAGTTTTCATCTGTTTTTGCACAAAAGCTGTGCATCTTGAAGTAATAACCAATTTGAGTACTGAAAGCTTCATAGCATATTTGAAACGATTTTCCTCTCGGAGAGGTCGTCCTGCTATGATTTGGTCAGACAATGGAAGTACATTTGTTGGAGCTAGTAACGAGTTGAAAGAGTTGGGTCAATTTTTGAGCACCAATATAGATTCAATCACTGAAACTACGGGCCAAGCCGGTATTCAATGGCAGTTTATACCACCATACACGCCAAACTTTGGCGGTTTATGGGAGGCTGCTGTGAAGGCTGCAAAGCATCATCATCATCAAGAGCTCTCATTAACAAAAATGTCACTTTTGAAGAATTTAATACATTGACTATTCAGGTTGAGTGTATACTAAATTCAAGACCTTTATTTGCAATGTCAAATGATCCAAACGATTTACTACCCATTACTCCTTCTCATTTTCTCATTGGCCGTTCTTCTAACTTTATCCCTGAATTCAACCTGCAAGACGTCAATTCATTTAAACTGTCAAGGTTGCAACACATCCAAAAACTCAATCAACAAATATGGTCACAATTCACTAAGCAGTACATTTCCCAATTGCACACGCAATACAAATGGAAGGAACTTTCTACAAGCTTGCCAGAAGGCTCGTTGGTGCTGATTCGGAATGATACTCAACCACAATACAAATGGCCCCTTGGCAGAGTTCTTAAGCTTTTGCCTGGTAAAGACGGCATCTCCAGAACTGCAGAAGTCCGAACTCAAAAAGGAACAATGATCAGGTCTATACGTCACTTGTGCAGACTTCCCATGCAAGAAGATACTGAAAACTAGACTTTTGTGCAGAGATGGAGATCGTGCAGTGAATTTTTGAAGGTCCCCTTCAAAGGGGGGAATATGTTCAAACTTAACATAGTTCGCCCTGCGAGGCGACACTGCGACACCAGTTAAATATGACAATAGTTGTCACAATTTATAATTTACCTGTAACATATCTACGTCAATTCATGAAATACAGTCCGCTTAAAACCAATTTAAAAACGAGTATATTTTGCCTCCTATTTACGGCACAGTAATTGAACCACCAGCAATTACAAATCAAACAGTATTAACAGAATTGATTCGAATACACATTGAGCCGCTGGAATATCGTTGAATATTGTTGAATTTGATTGGTTCTCAATGGTTTCTATTGATATTTAGCGTTTCCAGCCAATTTCCAGACAGAATAGTGGTCTTTGGTACAATTCTCCTGATCGGCCCGCCATATTTTAATCGATGCTATTTTTAACAAATTTCTCATTATATAATTGATCTTCATGTGAAATGGATGATAATTATATTTATTTTGGGATTACGAGGCAAAATTTAGTGTATTAACAGAAATGATTGGAATCTACATTGAACCGTTGAAATATTGTTGAATATTGTTGAATTTGATTGGTTCTCAATGGTTTCTATTGATATTTAGCGTTTTCAGCCAATTTCCATACAAAATAGTGGTCTTTGGTACAATTCTCCTGATTGGCCCGCCATATTTCAATCGATGCTATTTTTGACAAATTTCTCATTATTTTATTGATGTTTATGTGAAATGGATGATAATTATATAGATTTTGGGACAATACGAGGCAAAATATAGTGTATTTACAGAAATGATTGGAATCTACATTGAGCCGTTGGAATATTGTTGAATATTGTTGAATTTGATTGGTTCTCAATGGTTTCTATTGATATTTAGCGTTTTCAGCCAATTTCCATAAAAAATTGTGGTCTTTGGTACAATTCTCCTGATTGGCCCGCCATATTTCAATCGATGCTATTTTTGACAAATTTCTCATTATTTTATTGATGTTTATGTGAAATGGATGATAATTTTAAAAATTTTGGGACAATACGAGGCAAAATATAGTGTATTTACAGAAATGATTGGAATCTACATTGAGTCGCTGGAAGATTGTTGAGTATTGTTGAATTTGATTGGTTCTCAATGGTTTCTATTGATATTTAGCGTTTTCAGCGAATTTCCATACAAAATAGTGGTCTTTGTTAAAATTCTCCTGATTGTCCCGCCATATTTTAATCGATGCTATTTTTGACAAATTTCTCATTATATTATTGATGTTTATGTGAAATGGATGATGATTATATTGATTTTGGGACATTACGAGGCAAAATTTAGTGTATTAACAGAAATGATCGAAATCTACATTGAGCCGTTGGAATATTGTTGAATTTGATTGGTTCTTGATGGCTTCTTTTGATATTTAGCGTCTCCAGCCAATTTCCATACAAAATGGTGGTCTTTGGTACAATTCTCCTGGTTGGCCCGTCATATTTTAATCGATGCTATTTTTGACAAATTCTTCATCACATTATCGATGTCCATGTGAAATGGATAATGATTATATCGATTTTGGGGCATTACGGGCAAAATTAAGTGTATTAACAGAAATGATTGGAATCTACATTGAGTCGTTGGAATATTGTTGAATATTGTTGAATTTGATTGGTTCTTAATGGTTTCTATCGATATTTAACGTTTTCAGCCAATTTCCATACAAAATAGTGGTCTTTGGTACAATTCTCCTGATTGGCCTGCCATATTTTAATCGATGCTATTTTTGACATTGACAATTTCTCATCATATTATTGATGTTTATGTGGAATGGATAATAATTATATCGATTTTGGGGCATTACGAGGCAAAATTTAGTGTATTAGCAGAAATGATTGGAATCTACATTGAGTCGTTGGAATACTGTTGAATATTGTTGAATTTGATTGTTTCTCAATGGTTTCTATTGATATTTAGTGTTTTCAGCCAATTTCCATACAAAATAGTGGTCTTTGGTACAATTCTCCGGATTGGCCCGCCATATTTTGATCGATGGTATGTTTGACAAATTTCTCATCATATTATTGATGTTTATGTGAAATGGATAATAATTATATCGATTTTGGGGCATTACGAGGCAAAATTTAGTGTATTAACAGAAGTTATTGGAATCTACATGGAGTCGTTGGAATATTGTTAAATATTGTTGATGTGGAGGTTCTCAAGGGTTTCTATTGATATTTAGCGTTTTCAGCCAATTTCCATAAAAAATTGTGGTCTTTGGTACAACTCTCCTGATTGGCCTGCCATATTTTAATCGATGCTATTTTTGACAAATTTCTCATTATATTAGTGGTTTCCATTGATATTTAGCGTTTTCAGCCAATTTCCATACAGTATAGTGGTCTTTGGTACAATTCTCCTGATTGGCCCGCCATATTTTAATCAATGCTATTTTTGACAAATTTCTCATTATATTATTGATGTTCATGTGAAATGGATGATAATTATGTTGATTTTGGGACATCACGAGGCAAAATATACTTAGTGTATCAACAGAAATGATTGGAATCGACATTGAGCCGTTGGAATATTGTTGAGTTTGATTGGTTCTCGATGGTTTCTATTGATATTTAGCGTTTTCAGCCAATTTCCATACAAAATAGTGGTCTTTGGTACAATTCTCCTGATTGGCCCGCCATATTTCAATCGATGCTATTTTTGACAAATTTCTCATTATATTATTGATGTTTATGTAAAATGGATTATATTTATTATATTGATTTTGGGACATTACGAGGCAAAATTTAGTGAATAAACAGAAGTGATTGGAATCTACATTGAGGCGTTGGAATATTGTTGAATATTGTTGAATTTGATTGGTTCTCGATGGTTTCTATTGATATTTAGCGTTTTCAGCCAATTTTTATACAAAATAGTGGTCTTTCTATTCTCCTGATTGGCCCACCATATTTTGATCGCTGCTATTTTTGACAAATTTCTCATTTCATCATTGATGTCTATGTGAAATGGATAATGATTGTATTGATTTTGGGGCATTACGGGCAAAATTTATTGTATTAACAGAAATGATTGGAATCTACATTGAGTCGTTGGAATATTGTTGAATATTGTTGAATTTGATTGGTTCTCAATGGTTTCTATTGATATTTAGCGTTTTCAGCCAATTTCCATACAAAATAGAATTCTCCCGATTGGCCCACCATATTTTGATCGATGCTATTTTTGACAAATTTCTCATTTGATTATTGATGTTTATGTGAAATGGATAATAATTATGTTGATTTTGAGATATTACGAGGCAAAATTTAGTGTATTAACAGAAATGATTGGAATCTACCCAGATAGCACACTCTGCTGCGAGGTGCTCAATTTTCTCCGGCCAACAATCAAAAAGGGAAGACTTCATATCATTCACTTACTAAGCGCTTATCAAATACTTATTTTTGGCAAGACTACATCAAAATCGAAGGATAATTGCCTGCAATATGCATTCACTTGTATACAAAAAATACATACTTTGCCAGCGCTTCTTGAGCAACTTCTAATTTTAATAAAATGTGAAGCACATCAGGAGTGCCGAATAAATCCTCCATAGATAGCAAGCCGATTGCAGCGTGCTAAATTTCTTGCGTCCGACAAGCAAAAAGATAGCATATTTTGTATTATCATTCAATAAGCGCTAATTATATGCTTCTTTTTTACAACATTACTTGAAAAGTGGGTGATACGCGCATGCATATGCTTTTATGCGATTCTCAGATGCCCTGCAATCGCTCTTTAAGTAGTTATTATTAAATGTTTCCGAACAATCTCGGACATGTTCGTATTACCTAGTTGCCTGATTGGTTGACCACCGCGTTGATCTTTGTTATCTGCATTTTGCATTTGCCCTGAGCAGAGTCAGAGACAAGCCAAACAAGAGAAGCACATCAGCTTTTCATTTTATTCGGCTTATTCGGATATTTGTTGAAGTAGCCAATTGACAAAGTTATTCGTGATATTTTGGCTTCGGTGAACCACATAAGTTTTTTTGTGATTGTGAATTGTGATCCTTTGGAACGGCTTTGTATTTTTGTGTTTGTGGACCTACGACATGGCTTACGAGGACAACGAATAATAAGGCCGAAGGCAGCTGATAAGTAGTGATGTGTTCTCGATAATAAAATTTTAGAGAATGATTGTTATTATACTGGAAAATTATTATGCTGAGGATATTGTTTCAAGGGTTTTATACATGTAGTGTTAAATCATTTATGAGATTATTTCTAATTATTTACACTATATATTATCATCAGCTTGTAGGTACTTGGTAAAATTTCAAATTGGTTAATATAGGTACGCATGGTTTGTTTCTAATAATTGTCCATTGTTGATTATGTACTGGAAAATAGAATATTGTTGAATATTGTTGAATTTGATGGGTTCCCAATGGTTTCTATTGATAGCATTTTCAGCCAATTTTCATACAGAATAGTGGTCTCTGGTACAATTCTCCGTATTGGCCCTCCATATTTTGATCGATGCTATTTTTGACAAATTTCCCATCATATTATTGATGTTTATGTGAAATGGATAATAATTATATCGATTTTCGGGCATTACGAGGCAAAATTCAGTGTATTGACAGAAATGATTGGAATCTACGTTGAGTCGTTGGAATATTGTTGAATTTGATTGGCTCTCAATGGTTTCTATTGATATTTAACAATTTCACCCAATTTCCATACAAAATAGTGGTCTTTGGTACAATTCTCCTGATTGGCCCGCCATATTTTAATCGATGCTATTTTTGACAAATTTCTCATTATATTATTGATGTTTATGTGAAATGGATAATAATTATATCGATTTTGGGGCATTACTAGGCAAAATATAGTGTATTAACAGAAATGATTGGAATCTACATAGAGTCGTTGGAATTTTGTTGAAAATTTCCTACCAGTCAATTCTAACCAATCATAGGCTTGCATTTTATTATGTTGCTATGACAACGACCTAATTTTATCGGAAATCACCCTGCTCATAATCACGTGAACGAAAGATTAATAAGTGGAAATCTCCCGGGCTTTGCATCTGGATGTAGCTCCCATATGATTACAGTGTTGCCGTCCCCACTCTCCCTAACAATCCCAACCCAACCCAACATTCACAGACATAAGGCAAACGGCAACACTGTGTTTGGTGCATGGGAGCTACATCCAGCCGCGAGTGCTTGACAGCGGTTAAAAACAATGACAAATATTTTTGATTAATGATTTATTTTCAACTTCCAATACAAAGTTGCAATGTTATCAATTATGGACAAGATTGGTTATAACTTCCAAATGTTTTATAAAATCCTGATTCCCTTCTTTCTTCCTCAATGGCGAGTAGGTGGTGGTGGTTTCTTCCACTAAATGCGAGGTGAGTCCTGGGTTATGTTTTTTCCAATGATCAGTTTTGGCATGAAAATTTCTTGCCAAATCTCCCTCGAGTTCGAATTAATAATCCGGAAATTTGTTCTCGTTGCAAATTTTTCAAGAAAATTCGCAACGCGACAAAATTTCCGGAAATAATTCGAGCTCTAGGGAGATTATGAGTGAAAATATCACTTATTTTAAAGTGTTTTATACATTTGTGTATTCTTTTCTGAGATAAATTAAGATTCATTCATTCATTTGTGATTTGTATCACAAATTCACGAAGACTATCTTAAAAAATAGTGAATTTTAGTTGAGTCCTTCATGGAACAAATCCTTGAGTCAACAGTAAATGTTTTGTTGATAGTTAATGCAATAATGCAACAATATTCCAACTTTTGAAAAACTGTTTTTTTTTATTTTGATGCGGGGTCATTGTGCTTTTTTTTTTTTTAAATCGTAGTTGTCCATCAGCATAAGTCGTCCGTGGCATAAGCATATAAATAAATCAATTAATTACGAGTTGAACTATCCTCATCTGAAATTGAGGAGCAAATTGATTTTCCACTAACGGAGTGACGTGAGGGATCATTTTTTTTTTATAATTCGTTAAGAGTCAATGAGATAAGAACTAATATCGTCAACAACTTAAGAAAATGGGTTGGTTTTCTTCCAAAACCCTCATAGGGGCCTAATTAATTCTTGAAAGTATTTAAAAAATAATAACCAAAATCAGTAATCACTACAATCAAACTAGAATATAATCATAATAATGTTTATTCACTCACAATCGCGCTTAAAAATCTAAAACCACTGTCAAATATTTGAAAAAGTGGTGAACATTTCTGAAAAGTGAGGTTTGTTTTTCCATTTCGGGACCTCCGATGGTCTCGTCTGATCTGACATTTCAAAACGAGACGTGGACGAGAGCTGATGAGACAATTTCCATTGATTCTGAAGCTCGTTTGATGAGCAATAATTTCATTGCTATAAAGCCTTTATATATGCGTCGGAACGTAGATAGAGTTTCCTCGAGTTTTGCTGCAGAGCGCAGCTTACACTGGATTGGTTTTCGTAAACTATAAAACGGGGCGTTTTACATTCAAATTTTTAAAAAGATTATTGTGAACGTGCGCGTCAAGTAGAGGATGACGATTTGAAACCGCAGCTTGTGATTTTGAATACTTTATCTGATAATTTGTTTAGGTATTATCGTACGTTACGTATAAAAACTCATGTTCCTGCATTCAGGGCCTTCGACGATTACGATTTTACTGATGAAGTACAAGATGTCCATCATTGCGGTGAGTATGATTATGCAATGAGTGACAGCATTTTAGGTAATAAATTAAAATGCAAGTTACCGGAAGAATCGACTCAAGAAAATGACTTTGTGGCGGAAAACGAAACCATCATTATATTCAACAGAGAGTTATTGAAAGTGAAACAAGGTCTAGCAGTATGCTGGCATTTATACACAGTGATCATACTGAAGCGATGAACGACATTAAGAATATTATTGTTTATCAGATGCCGTCGAGTTATTCAACGCAATACTATTTTCATGAATCGAAGACCACTTTAAACATTAATAACGAATTTAATTCTTATCGGAGAATTTTAAACTGCACTTTCAAGACTTATAGTAACTTCTTTATTCGCTGGTGGGACGAGTGGGACGATAGCGGGGTGAGGCGTTTTATGCATTCGATAGCAGTTGTGACACAAGCAGTTGCGAACCAATCTTCCGAATATCAAAATGATTATATTATTGCAATACTACTTTGCACGCTTCCGAAACACTTGATCATTTTCTGTATTTGACGGGTATACTAACCTAACTTTTTCGGTTATTTGTTTTCATTTTAAACAGTTCCTTGTCTTGTAAACAGTTTTCTTTTGCTTGTTTGGTTTTGGTATGAGAAGAAATTTGGAGCGACAAAATGATACCTAATTATTTGTATTCGTGTGTGGTTGTTTAAAGTGATAAAGGAGTTGTTAAAGACATGGAAAAAAAGAAACCAATAATAAAAGCAATCGATGCTTTGCATAGAACCTGGAAATCACTTTTATGATAATTTATTTATCACTTTCAAAGTAAAAATGAGTAGGTATTTTATCTTAAATTCATGCAATCTTAGGATCAGAGCTAACTATATTAGCTCTGATAGTGTTAAAGTAGGTACCTAGGTTAAAGTGTTAAAGTAGGTACCTATGGATATTCGAAAGCATTGTTCAATAGTACTTAATGTACCTAAATATTGAATTAAAGTATGTTTCAAATGAGACCTGAACAATCCTACCTTCGAGCCTACCTTGTTCTTAATTCTCGCAGTTCATTAAGGTTTTGAGGAAACTTTATAAACTGAGTTACAATTTCATCACGATTTAATGCATTTCTCACCTCATTAATGCAGCGACTCACACTTGCTTGGCTTATTCTAGCAAAAATATTTTTTCCAACCCCCTCTTGGTAGGTGCCATGTCCATTTAATCAATAATTTGCATTTGCAACCTTCGAGAGCGTGGTCGAGTCGGCGTCAGACGGCGGCGTCTGCGCCGTCTGACGCCCAACCATAAATGTTTGCTGGTCTACGATGGATGTTTTCCAGGATATGGCCGCTTGCTATCCTCAACTGATCACCCTGCACAATGTTTTTCCTACGAGTGGATTTGTCCATTTCATTTATAAAAAAAAGAAGTTTTTGATAGGCAAAGATTTTCTAATAATGCCTTAAAATGCCACATAAGGTAGAATAGTAACATAAATCATTTAATTAGTACTAAACATGTTCATTTTTGACAATACAAAAATCTAGTGCGGAAAAGTACAACTTTCAAAACGAAAAATCGTTCGTAGGAAAAATAATAATCTTTCGTCGTAGTTGCCTAATCGGCCACATAATCTTTCATGGTTAATCTTACTATAAATATTTTGAACTAATAACATCTGAACACATTATCTGTATAGAACCACAATTCGAAAATGAAAACAACTTTGATACTTACCCGAGTACTTAGTATTTTGCCGAAAAAAAAATGGGAAAACATAATCTGGTTACAGATTTTGCAAAATTTACGGAGGAAAAGTTATCTTTTTTGTAGACCTGCTCACTTACAAAAACAAGCATGTTAGCTACATAATATGTCCCTCCGGGCATATTGAACTTTTTATTTGGCAAAGTGTTTGTAGACATGCCAAAACGGGTTACTGCAGTGTTGAAGATTTTCCATTTCTTGTTGGAATGATTCGTTTCTAAAATTGTTTATGTTTCTTTTTATGTCATTGGCCAATCTGTTAGCTTGGATCAATAGTGGTTTCGAACAGTGTTTTTTAGCTTGGTTGCGGATATTATTTCTCTCCTTGATGAGTTCAAGCAAATCGTCTGGGAGTTTTCGTTGTTGGTAATGAGAAGCTTTTATTTGGGATTAGCAGGATTTGACCGCCTCGTGGATAGACTTTGTAAATTCATCAATGGTTTTGTCAATATTTTCGATGGTGTCAATTGTGTCATTCAGCGGCAGGTAGGCTAGTTTCTTTTCAAGTTTTCCGAAGTTGGTAATTAATTTGTAGTGTAGTTGTTCGTCGGCCTCGAATCCATCCACAATCAATAGAACCGGATCGTGGTCTGAGGATAGGTCACTTTTACAGGAGATGCGTGTATTAAGGTTTATTCCGCTCAGCAGAGCAATGTCCAGAATGTCGGAAGTTCTCGAATGATGGAAGAAGTGGGTGGGTGTGGTGGGTGCCAATATTTTGATTTGACTTTTCAAATAGTACTCCGGGCATATTGACTCGATGGTATGATCGCGTTACGTTGTAAATCTGTCAATAAATAAATATGGTATGGCGGCTTCTTTCGAATGTGACGTCATGTGCTAGGTATCCGCCTACTGGGTTTTCAAACTTTACTGCTCACTTACAAAAACAAGCATGTTAGCTACATAATATGTCCCTCCGGGCATATTGAACTTTTTATTTGGCAAAGTGTTTGTAGACATGCCAAAACGGGTTACTGCAGTGTTGAAGATTTTTCATTTCTTGTTGGAATGATTCGTTTCTAAAATTGTTTATGTTTCTTTTTATGTCATTGGCCAATCTGTTAGCTTGGATCAATAGCGGTTTCGAACAGTGTTTTTTAGCTTGGTTGCGGATATTATTTCTCTCCTTGATGAGTTCAAGCAAATCGTCTGGGAGTTTTCGTTGTTGGTAATGAGAAGCTTTTATTTGGGATTAGCAGGATTTGACCGCCTCGTGGATAGACTTTGTAAATTCATCAATGGTTTTGTCAATATTTTCGATGGTGTCAATTGTGTCATTCAGTGGCAGGTAGGCTAGTTTCTTTTCAAGTTTTCCGAAGTTGGTAATTAATTTGTAGTGTAGTTGTTCGTCGGCCTCGAATCCATCCACAATCAATAGAACCGGATCGTGGTCTGAGGATAGGTTACTTTTACAGGAGATGCGTGTATTAAGGTTTATTCCGCTCAGCAGAGCAATGTCCAGAATGTCGGAAGTTCTCGAATGATGGAAGAAGTGGGTGGGTGTGGTGGGTGCCAATATTTTGATTTGACTCTTCAAATAGTACTCCGGGCATATTGACTCGATGGTATGATCGCGTTACGTTGTAAATCTGTCAATAAATAAATATGGTATGGCGGCTTCTTTCGAATGTGACGTCATGTGCTAGGTATCCGCCTACTGGGTTTTCAAACTTTACTGTTGCTAACTTTGTTAAAACCGGATCTACAAACTCGAATAAGCAATCTCAAAAACGTTCAACTTTTGAATGCGATGTATGTTTGGTTCTTTTGTTCCGTTTTCTAGATCAAATATGTTATAACAAAACTAGCAATGTTGCCTACTTGAATTTGGAGTTTTCATTTGCACAGATGATTTTTTAGAAATTATGGTATCGCCGGAGGCCAAAGTTCATCAAGATAATATTGTAGGTACTTGTTATTCGATAGTAATCGTTAGTGGTATATAAGCCCTATGGGTGTGGTTGGCATACTTGAAAAACTTTTACATAGGTACAATACAATACCTTTATAAAAGTACTATATTTTCACAAGAACCTTCAGGTTTCTACGATAAAGTTTTGTGCCCTTGGAATTGCTCGTTGAAAACAACTTAAGTGTAACTTTCCTTTTTTTGCTGTTCAGCTTTCCTCTGATTATCAATCCAAGTCTTTATTTGTGTCGGGTTTCTTTCCGACAAAACCGAAGATTTTTTAATTTAAAATTGACATTGTTGTGATGAGGGCAATTTTTATAGACTTTCCAACCCAACTAACACAGATTGTGCCTTAATAAACTAAAATGCTATATAACTGATATATTAGGGTTCATCAATATACAATTTTATCATTTAGTGACGTTAGTTGAGACAAAATACTCTCAGAGACAAAAAAGTGTTATAATCATGTAATATAGCTCTCTACAAAACCATTTAATAAATCTTTTATAAAACGAAAGAAATTGGATTCTTATAGCATACTATAGTACAAATTTTATAGGAGTAATTACTCTCTTAGTCTGATTTGTTGTATTATTGGTTCATTATTGTTTTAAAAAGAACTTATAAGATGGTTACAAAATATTTTTATTAGAGATTTATTATATTATCATATAGCTATCTCTAATAAAACAGTCAACTCGCAAACGTATTTAAGACTGAATTGTCCCAAGAGAACATCTTATAAAAATGTTTTATAGGATGCTTAATCTAGAACGTACAAAACAGCATCACTATAAAACCAATATAAAACACTTACAAAATAAAAATGGACACAAAATAGCAACACTGTCTTATAGTATATCCCAACTAACACAGATTGTGCCTTATCAAACTTAAATGCTATAATTTAACTGATATATTAGGGTACTTAAATAACAATTGTATCATTTAGTGGCGGTAGTTGGCACAAAAAACTCTCAGAGACAAAGAAATGTTATAACCATGTAATATAGCTCTCTAGAAGACCATTTAATAAACCTTTTATAAAACAAAAGAAATTGAATTCTTATAGCATATTATAGCACCAATTTTATAAGAGGAATTACTCTCAAGTTTAATTTGTTGTATGATTGGTTTATTAAGGTTTTATAGAGAACTTTATGAGATCGTCACACAATATTTTTATTAGAGATTTATTATTTTATCATATAGCTATCTTCAATAAAACCGTTAAGTCGCAAACGTATTTAAATCTGAATTGGCTTACGAGAATATCTTATAGAAATGTTTTATAGAATACTTGATTTCAAACGTACAAGACAGCACTATAAAAGAAATGAAATAAAAATGGGCACGAAATAGCAACATTGTCTTATAGCATGTCTTGCCTAAAGATCCCACCTCGTTTGCGATCATACAGTGAAATTCGCGTCTTCTTTTTCGTTTATCTAGTATATTTTTGGGTATTTTGGAAAAATGTTTTCGCTGGTGACTTTCAAATGATGTCCAGAATACGTATATGAAATTTCAAGTCATTTGAAAATGTATGCAAATTGTCCAATGCCTATATAACAGATTTGTCGCAACAAGCACAGTTATAAGAGTTCGCCATATTTGGTAGGCGAACTTTGTCGGTAATTTTCAGGTTTGGGAAAGAAAACCAAAAATTTATCAAGAAAATTCGATAATAAAAACGTCATCATGAGAAAAACATTGGAAATATCAGATTATTTATATTTAATAGAGTAGTTTTTGTTTGTAATTAAGATCTTGAGGTTATGAAATTTAAAATATCAGGATAAAAAGTCTTGAATTGCCTCAAAATGCAGGCGCATGAAAATTTCGTTCATAATGTACCCATATATTAACAGTAAAAACAAATTCGCAAGACAAATCAACATATTATCATTCTTGAATTTTCAATATTTTGCAATATGCTACATGTCTAATAGAAGTTGATTGACTCCATTAATTTAACGTCATTCACAGTTGATATACTTTTTCAACAATTCTGATTTATTCTGCTCTGAATATACACAACATTGCAGTGTAAATACCGCGAATATATCAACAACAAAATGTATTTATAACTGTGTAACTTGGAAAAACGACACTCTTATCAGAGCTCTATAGCAGTAGTAAAGTAGCTTTATAGTTGTTACCTAGAACCCCTATAAACATTTTAATACGATAAAAATATTTTATAAAGTGGTCCTTTTTCGTGTTTAAAAGTGTGTTATTGATGTCTATGAAATGACTTAAAAAATATTTTTACGAGCAAAATGTTTTACGAAACTGTTATATAACGGTGAATATTGTTGATTAGATCGGTTCTCAATGGTTTCTATTGATACTTAGCGTTTTCAGCCCATTTCCATTCAAAATAGTGGTCTTTGGTACAATTCTCCTGATTGGCCCGCCATATTTTGATCGATGCTATTTTTGACAAATTTCTCATTATATTATTGATGTTTATGTGGAATGGATGATAATTATATTGATTTTGGGACATTACGAGGCAAAATATAGTGTTGTAACAGAAATTATTGGAATCTGCATTGAGCCGTTGGAATATTGATGAATTTTGTTGATTTGATAGGTTCTCAATGGTTTCTATTGATATTTAGCGTTTTTAGCCCATTTCCATACAGAATAGTGGTCTTTGGTACAATTCTCCTGATTGTCCCGCCATATTTTAATCGATGCTATTTTTGACAAAATTCTCATCATATTATTGATGTTCATGTGAAATGGATGATAATTATATTGATTTAGGGACATTACGAGGCAAAATATAGTGTAGTAGGAGAAATGATTGGAATCTACATTGAGCCGTTGGAATATTTCTGAATATTGTTGATTTGATTGGTTCTCAATGGCTTCTATTGATATTTAGCGTTTTCAGCCCATTTCCATACAAAATACTGGTTGGTACAATTCTCCTGATTGGCCCGCCATATTTTAATCGATGCTATTTTTGACAAATTTCTCATTATATTATTGATGTTTATGTGAAATGGATGATAATTATATTGATTTTGGGACATCACGAGGCAAAATATAGTGTAGTAGGAGAAATGATTGGAATCTACATTGAGCCGTTGGAATATTTCTGAATATTGTTGATTTGATTGGTTCTCGATGGCTTCTATTGATATTTAGCGTTTTCAGCCCATTTCCATACAAAATAGTGGTCTTTGGTACAATTATCCTGATTGGCCCGCCATATTTTAATCGATGGTATTTTTGACAAATTTCCCATTATATAAGGTCATCAATCAAGTTTCCAGGGTGAAGATCCATGAATACAGATAGAGAGGAGGTAAAAAATCCAAAAGTCTTCACAAAATTTTTAATTCTTAGCTCAACGCGTTTCGGCTACATGCCATTATCAAGAGCATTTAGACTGGAACAAACAGTAAGAAAATAATGAAACGAAACAAAGTTAAAAGGAGGGTACTCACAGTCATAATATATCACATTTTATATAAGAGGCGAAAACATTAAAACAAATAACGGTCAGAGTATATAAGACAAAATTCAAACACTTATCACATTTCGCTAACTGTAAACAACACAAGATCTAACCTCACTACTAGTGGTTCAATTGAACTATTTGAACAGCCTGATCAATTTGGCCGCTTCAACAAAATTCACACCCACTTGTTCGTTCAGTGGCGTGACGTGACCGGTGATCAAAGTTTTGAATATCTCTAAATTTTCCAAAACATCCAATCTTCTCCCCACAGATACATTGTGTAGCATTTCAAAATTTGAAGAAAAATCAAAGATGTGTCCAGACTCCCTGAGATGAACACCAAAAGCAGATCAGCCCATTTCCATACAAAATAGTGGTCTTTGGTACAATTCTCCTGATTGGGCCGCCATATTTTAATCGATGCTGTTTTTGACGAAATTCTCATAACGAGGCAAAATATAGTGTAGTGACAGGAATAATTGGAATCTACATTGAGCCGTTGGAATATTGCTGAATATTGTGGATTTGATAGGTTCTTAATGGTTTCTATTGATATTTAGCAATTTCAGCCCATTTCCATACAAAATAGTGATCTTTGGTACAATTCTCCTGATTGGCCCGCCATATTTTAATCGATGCCATTTTTGACAAATTTCTCAATATATTTTTGATGTTTATGTGAAATGGATGATAATTATATTGACTTTGGGACATTACGAGGCAAAATATAGTGTAGTAACAGAAATGATTGGAATCAGCATTGAGCCGTTGAAATATTGCTGAATATTGTTGATTTGATTGGTTCTCAATGGTTTCTATTGATATTTAGCGTTTTCAGCCCATTTCCATACAAAATAGTGGTCTTTGGTACAATTCTCCTGATTTGCCCGCCATATTTTAATCGATGCTATTTTTGACAAATTTCTCATTATATTATTGATGTTTATGTGAAATGGATGATAATTATATTGATTTTGGGACATTACGAGGCAAACAATGGTGTGGTAACAGAAATGATTGGAATCTACATTGAGTCGTTGGAATATTGCTGAATATTGTTGTTTTGATAGGTTCTCAATGGTTTCTATTGATATTTGACGTTTTCAGTCCATTTCCATACAAAATAGTGGTCTTTGGTACAGTTCTCCTGATTGGCCTGCCATATTTTAATCGATGCTATTTTTGACACATTTCTCATTAAAATTATTGATGTTCATGTGAAATTGATGATAATCATATTGATTCCGGGACATAACGAGGAAAAATATAGTGTAGTAACAGAAATGATTGGAATCTACAGGGTCCTTCATTAGTGCGTCGGGCAATCCTAGCGTGGTTATTTACAAAAGTAGAAAAAAAAGGTTTATACAAAAGTTGTAGAATGTGACTTTATGCATATTTTAAAAATATTTTCAAACATACAGGGTGCGTCACAAAAGTATGGCACGAAAAAGTATGATTTTTTTAAATGTATATTAATTGATATTTCAATTCTTTTTTCAATTTGGAACAAAAATTGTGCTACAACTAATGTTCCTAAATTCAACCGTTATCGAGATATCGCGTTTTAAAAATGGCATTTTTGCAACTTTGACATGCTATAAAACTCAAACTATTCAAGTTAGAGAAAAATGGATTGCACATTCGTATCTTAACTTTTCAAGAGATATTCAAGGAGATTAAATTCATTCTTGTGAAAAAATGTCAAAATGTGCCGAAAAAAGTTGATAGTTGACGTTACCTTCTATCCAAATGACAGAAGAGCTCTTGAAAAGTTAAGATGGGAAAGTGCAAACCATTTTCCTCTAACTTGAATAGTTTGAGTTTTATAGCATGCCAAAGTTGCAAAAATGCCATTTTTAAAACGCGATATCTCGATAACGGTTGAATTTAGGAACATTAGTTGTAGCACAATTTTTGTTCCAAATTGAAAAAAAAATTGAAATATCAATTAATATACAGGGGGTTCCATTTAAAAAAATCATACTTTTTCGTGCCATACTTTTGTGACGCACCCTGTATGTTTGAAAATATTTTTAAAATATGCATAAAGTCACATTCTACAACTTTTGTATAAAACTTTTTTTTCTACTTTTGTAAATAACCACGCTAGGATTGCCCGACGCACTAATGAAGGACCCTGTATATTTAGCCGTTGAAATATTGCTGAATATTGTTGATTTGATAGGTTCTCAATGGTTTCTATTGATATTACGCGTTTTCATTCCATTTCCATACAAAATAGTGGTCTTTGGTACAATTCTCCCAATTGGCCCGCCATATTTCAATCGATGCTATTTTTGACAAATTTCTCACTATATTATTGATGTCTATGTGAAATGGATGATAATTATATTGATTTTGGGACATTACGAGGCAAAATATAGTGTAGTAACAGAAATGATTGGAATCTACATTGAGCCGTTGGAAAATCGCTGACTATTGTTGATTTGATAGGTTCTCAATGGTTTCTATTGATATTTCGCGTTTTCAG
>OY293305.1:33835644-33943290 GCA_958502075.1 Orchestes rusci
GTCGGATCTTTATTGCTGGCGGGACTACCCGAAAAGTATTCTCCGATGATAATGGGCATAGAACATTCCGGCATTAAGATAACCTCTGACTCAATTAAGACAAAACTATTAGACATGCAAACAGATTGTGCAAGCAGCAGCGGGGCATTTATAGCGAATCCTAAAACCAAGTATAACAAGTTCGAGCCGAAGAATAATCGCAGGGACTATGGCAGTGGCGGAGGGAATTCAAATAAATCAGCTGAGAACGACAAAAGCAATATTATCTGCTTTAGATGTAAACAATCGGGACATTACATGTCGAAATGTCCACAAAAGAAGCCTGTTGGTGGATTTAGTGCAGTTTTCACAATGGGACAATTCAAAGATAGTGACTGGTATGTCGATAGTGGCGCAAGTATACATTTAACCACTAGAAAGGATTGGTTAAGAAATGTACGGGATCCAGATTTAACTGAGATTGTTGTTGCGAACAAATCCAAGGTTCCAGTCAAATGTGCAGGTAACCTTGAAATCACAACTATCGTAGGATCACAAAACCATGAAGTTCTTCTCAAAAATGTGCAGTATGTGCCAGATCTAACCACAAATCTTTTATCAGTTTCTCAACTTATAAATAATGGGAACAAAGTCACATTTGATGAGAAAAGTTGCAAGATTTTTAACCCTCAAAATGTGCTAGTGGCCACCGCAATATTGGAGAATAACGTCTACAAGCTGAATATAAAATGTCCAGAACATGCAGTCCTTTTAGCTGGAGAAGTGAGCAGTGAAACTTGGCATCGTCGTTTGGGTCATTTGAATAGCTCGTACATGAATAAAATGAGCCAGTTGGTAGACGGTTTTCATCTGAAGGATCGTGCTGATTCGAAGCTAGAAAATTGTGAAGTGTGTTGTCAAGGCAAACAAAGTCGCTTGCCTTTCGCAATTAAGGGAAGCAGGGCTGATGATTTATTGGATTTGATCCATAGCGACATTTGTGGCCCGATGGAGACTACATCATTGGGTGGGGCCAAGTACTTTGTAACCTTCATCGATGACTACAGCAGAATGTGTTTTGTCTATTTTCTGAAGACAAAAGATGAGGTACTAGACAGGTTCAAGGAATTCAGAGCAATGGTGGAAAAGCAGCGGAACAAGCATATCAGGGCACTACGTACTGACAACGGTGGAGAATATAGCAGTTTCCGATTTGAGAGTTATCTCAAACAGCATGGAATAGTGCATCAAAAAACAAATAGCCATACCCCAGAGCAAAATGGCATGGCCGAACGCTTCAACCGTACTTTGGTGGAAAAGGCGAAGTGTATGATATTTGATGCTGACGTTAGCAAGTTTTTATGGGCAGAAGCTTGCAATACTGCATGTTATCTCAAGAACCGTTCCATGTCTGCAGGTATTTCCAAGACATCTTTTGAGCTTTGGACTGGTAAGAAGCCTAATCTTCGTCACTTAAGAATCTTTGGCAGCACTGCTATGCTTCATATTCCGAAAGTAAACAGGAAGAAGTTGGATCAAAAAGCCATCAAACATATTCTTGTTGGATATGGCGAGCATACTAAGGGATATAGGTGCTACAATCCAGTAACCAAGAAAGTGGTGTCCAGTCGTGATGTGATTATTATCGAAGACGTAAGAAAAAACGACATTGTCCTAGACAAGCCAGAGTTACAAGTTGCAGTGGGGGATACTTCCGAAGATTTGTCTGTTGATGATTCTTTTAATACACCTACTGAATCATCTGACAATCCTCATGATGGCCAATCAGACAGTGATTTCGAAATTAGCTCTGAGGAAGTCGACTCTCCGAGGGTAGCATGTAGGCAGTCCAGTAGACTCCCAAAACCCAAAGTTTTCGAAGATTATGTGACCTACTCCTGTGTCGCAGATTGTTTGGAAGGTGACAGTATTCCACTTACGGTAGAAGAGGCTTTGGCAGGAACCGAGGGACAACAGTGGAGAGCAGCCATGATGGAAGAACATCAATCATTCATCGACAACAAAGCATGGGATGCTGTTGACGCTCCACATGGTGCAAATATAGTGGACTGTAAATGGGTGTTTCGGAAGAAACGAGACAGTGATGGCAGTATCCGTTATCGAGCAAGACTTGTTGCGAAAGGATTCACACAACGTTCAGGTATAGATTATGATGAAACTTTTTCACCAGTTGTTAGATTTAGTACGTTTAGGTTATTAATTGCTCTTTCTGTGAAACTTGATCTGAAAATCTGTCATTACGATATAATGACAGCTTTTTTGAATGGGGATTTGTCTGAGGTTATATACATGAAACAGCCTGAAGGTTTTAAAATTTCTGATAGTTCAAGTAAGGTATGCAGACTAAAAAAGGCAATTTATGGCCTCAAGCAGGCTTCCCGTGTATGGTATGAAAAAGTCATGATGTCCTTATCAGCATAGGTTATATACGTTCAAACTTTGAGCATTGTATGTACATAAAAGGAAGGGGTGATGATTTGACCATCATAGCTCTATATGTTGATGATTTTTTTGTTTTTTCAAACAATGTTAAGGAAACCGACTTTCTAAAACTGAAGCTCAATAGTAATTTTAAACTGAAAGACTTGGGCGAAGCGAAACAATGTTTGGGTGTAAATATTTCCAGAGATTGGGAGCAGGGTACAATTGCGATTGATCAAGCAGACTATACAGCTCAAATCTTGAAAAGGTTCAACATGTATGACTGTAAAATTAGTTCCACGCCTATAGAAACTAATCTTCATTTTGACTTAGAAGCTAATATTTGTAACCCGAACATACCATATCAGCAAGCTATTGGTAGTCTAATGTATCTCGCGGTATTGACAAGACCCGACATAGCTTTTTCAGTCAGTTTTATGAGTCAGTATAATACAAAATATTCAGAGTCTCATTGGAAATGTGTAAAGCGAATTTTTAAGTATTTGCAGGGTACTAAAAATTATGGTCTAGTTTTCAAAAAATCTGACGATGATTTAACTGGATATGTTGATGCTGACTGGGGTAATGATAAGTCCGATAGAAAGTCTTACACTGGGTTTGTATTCAAACTTTCTGAAAGTGCCATATGCTGGGAAAGCAGAAAGCAAAAAACTGTCGCCTTGTCTAGCACAGAGGCCGAGTACATGGCAATTTCAGAGTCGGCCAAGGAAGCCATATATCTAGCAAACTTGTTAAGTGAGGTAGTAGGTACTAGGAAATGTATAACATTGTATAACGACAGTATGAGTGCGCAAAAGCTTGCAGTGAACCCTTTGTATCACAAGCGTTCTAAGCACATCGACATTCGTCATCATTTTATCCGAGAAGTTATAAATAATAAACAGATTCAGTTAGACTATTTATCCACTGATAAAATGTGTGCAGATGTGTTGACTAAAGGGTTGAGTAGCGTTAAACATGTTAACTTTCTTAAAGATTTAGGGCTTATGAAAACTGTATGTTTCGATTAAGTGGGGGTGTTAATTTTTATAATCAAAACATACCCACTTCACTAGTTAAATAGGAGACTTGGCAACCTTTAATATATATATTTAAGTTTAGGTTGGTATTGATTGAAGACATTTTTCTGACAGTTGTAGTGTGTCAATGTAGTTTCATTTAAGTTGTATGCAAATCAACACGTGTATCTTTTAATTAGAATTCTTGATTATCTGCTAAATTCTTCAGGATGAACCTGAGGGAAAATATAAAAAATCGATTTGGAATTGAATATCTTGGAAGTTTAGCAGTAACTGTGAAGAAAATGGATAAACACGAAATCAAGAAGAATGAAATTGTACTTATCGGAAGTGACAATCAGAAGAGGTTGGACTGGCCACTAGCTAAAGTTGAAGATCTACTACCAGGAAAAGACAATGTTACTAGATTGGTTCGACTCAAGACATCAAATGGTTCATTACTTCGACCAATCCAACGAGTTTTTCCTCGTGAAATCCGTGAAACTGAAGAAAAGGAATATATGGAAAAAGAATTCAAAAGATTCTCTAAAAGGAGCAATGATGAGGACACTAAAAGAAGAAGTAGTGGGGTAACAGAGCCACAAGAGAATCTGATGTGTACAAGAGGTAGGAGAACAGTAAGACCACCAAAACGATTATATTTGTGAAGTCATTTGACACAATGTTCGACATGACTTTGGGTGGGAGTGATGTTGGATGTTGACTTGGTGACTACACCCCAAAAGTAGAACATGGGCAGGGGCAGTTGTCAATAGACAGATAAGATTTTGATGTAAATTGAATATTGTCAGTTAAAAGCATTAGAAAATAGATAAAAGTTATAGTTTTTCCTAAACGGTGTTTTCCCTGGAGTAAACGAGACGTTGTCTGGACTGGTTAGGTGCAGAGACGCAACAATTATCATCCATTTCACATAAACATCAATAATATAATGAGAAATTTGTCAAAAATAGCATCGATTAAAATATGGCGGGCCAATCAGGAGAATTTTACCAAAGACCACTATTTTGTATGGATATGGGCTGAAAACGCTAAATATCAATAAAAACCATTGAGAAACTATCAAATCAACAATATTCAGCAATATTCCAACGGCTCAATGTAGATTCCAATCATTTCTGTTTCTACACTATATTTTGCCTCGTGATGTCCCAAAATCAATATAATTATCATCCATTTTACATGAACATCAATAACATAATGAGACATTTTTCAAAAATAGCATCGATTAAAATATGGCGGGCCAATCAGGAGAACTGTACCAAAGACCACTATTTTGTATGGAAATGGGCTGAGAATGCTATCAATAGAAACCATTGAGAACCTATCAAATCAACAATATTCAGCAATATTCCAACGGCTCAATGCAGATTTCAATCATTTCTGTTACTACACTATATTTTGCCTCGTAATGTCCCAAAATCAATATAATTATCATCCATTTCACATGAACATCAATAATATAATGAGAAATTTGTCAAAAATAGCATCGATTAAAAAATGGCGGGCCAATCAGGAGAATTGTACCAAAGACCACTATTTTGTTTGGAAATGGGCTGAAAACGCTAAATATCAATAGAAACCATTGAGAACCTATGGAATCAACAATTATTAGCAATATTCCAACGGCTCAATGCAGATTCCAATCATTTCTGTTACTACACTATATTTTGCCTCGTAATGTCCCAAAATCAATATTATTATCATCCATTTCACATAAACATCAATAATATAATAAGAAATTTGTCAAAATTGGCATCGATTAAAATATGGCGGGCCAATCAGGAGAAATGTACCAAAGACCACTATTTTGTATGGAAATGGGCTGAAAACGCTAAATATCAATAGAAACTATCGAGAACCTATCAAATCAACAATATTCAGCAAAATTCCAACGGCTCAATGCAGATTCCAATCATTTCTGTTACTACACTATATTTTGCCTCGGAATGTACCGATCAATATAATTATCATCCATTTCACATAGACAATAATCATATAATGAGAAATTTGTCGAAAATAGCATCGATTAAAATATGGCGGGCCAATCAGGAGAATTGTACCAAAGACCACTATTTTGTATGGAAATGGGCTGAAAACGCTAAATATCAATAAAAACCATTGAGAACCTATCAAATCAACAATATTCAGCAATATAACAACGGTTCAATGCAGATTCCAATCATTTCTGTTACTACACTATATTTTGCCTCGTAATGTCCCAAAATCGATATTATTATCATCCATTTCACATAAACATCAATAATATAATGAGAAATTTGTCAATAATGGCATCGATTAAAATATGGTGGGCCAATTAGTAGAATTGTACCAAAGACCACTATTTTGTATTGAAATGGGCTGAGAACGCTAAATATCAATAGAAACCATTGAGAACCTATCAAATCAACAATATTCAGCAATATTGTTACGGTTATTTTTAGTTATTTATTTTAGAAAGGTTTTTTTTTATTAGTACAGTTCGGTCTCCAAAATTGGTTTGCAAGTTAGTATTAATTAGTGATAGTATTAAGCCTAGTAATTGAGAAATTAGTTTATAAGTTGATATCGATCTCGGCATCAGTTCTGACCATGGTATCATGAGTTGAACGGTTTCACAGTAAAATTCACTTCATTCATTTCAGTAATTTCATTCACGTCATTCACTTCATTCACTTTATTCATTTCATTCAATTATTTACCTTGGTTTAATGTGGTACCGATTTTAATTAATCAATATTCGTCAATTTTGCTGGAGCCCCAAATTCAGTCATTAACCTCAAATTTCACGTCTTTGTTTATAATTATTTAGGGTCTTTCACTGTCACATTTAGTAATTTCTTCTTGCCAACCTATTTCGTAAGACTTGACATTTTCCGGGTACATTGACCTATCAGCTGAGAGCTACAAGTCCAATGACCAATCGAGGCCGTTCATGGTCATGGTCAAGGTTATCATCGTCAAGATCTAGGGACATTTAATTTGGAAACGGTTTTAAGGGTCCGATGACATGATTTTTCTGAAAAGTGGTTGCCAGGTGCACACTTGAGTCGCTCCGTTTGCGAATTTTAGAAAATAATTATCTTCAGTCATCCCTCTCTTGGTTGAATATTTACGAGGTAAATTAATGCAATTTTGCATATTTCTCGAAAGGGATTGAGAGTTAGTGAAGATTTTTGTCAAAGAACCCGAACCATAGGCCACATTACATCTCCGGTGAGTTAATTTGCCCTACTTAACCCCTTTTTAAACCCTCAGTTGATGGTTATTTGTCATTTTCTATAATGTTTCTAAATTCTATTCGTATTCACTTTTAATTCAAATTTTGATCACGTACCCCCTTGAATGGACGAGTTTTTGAGATGTATCTATCTTTTTCAGGCCTTCATTCATTGATCCATCACTTCATTTATTAATTAATTCCTTCATTCTTTGCTGTTTATTGTCTTGCATTTGACAATAATAGTTCAGAACCAAGTATTAAGCCTTTTGAAGTACTTGTGTTGCTACGGTCATTATTTATGATCCATTTGGAATTACTCACCACCACCTGTTGATGCTAAGCTATTGTCAATACAACCTACCCCTGGACTACCTGTTCAATTACTTGGGGACTGATCGTGAGGAGTTTGCCTTCCGGTACGACTAGGGCCCCCTTATCGGGATCCCACCAGCACAACTCCCACAGGACCTCCAGAGGCTGAATAACCATAGCACAGGTACCACCACATTTTATGGAACGTAATTTCAAGCTTATTCAATTCAGACATTATTTTTATTTTGATCACGCTTCCCATACCCGCTAATTTTAGCACCTGGTGAAGTGAGGTTATTGTTATTGACAGTTTGTGAGAATTTGTCATATGATTCATGACAATTCTGGTTAGGGCTGGTGCCTGAGAATCGATATCGGTTTAATTAGTAGTAAGGGTCTAATTTATTAAGGTCTGGTAATATTATTTTCGAGGGGTGTTTTCCTGCTTTTTGTTTACCGAGTGGCTTACTTTACTTTTCGGAGAATTAAAGTAGGTGGTTTCCTTATTTGGCAATATACCCCCCCACTCTCCGACATAGCCTGGGTATTACTCCGATAAGTTAGCCACTCCATCACCTCTAGTGTTTATTTTTTTTTTTTGTAATAAAGCCACCTATATTTAAAGACCTTTTTTTTTGTTTTATTTACATTTTTTTTTTCTGAAAGTAACAATATTCCAACGGCTCAATGTAGATTCCAATCATTTCTGTTACTACACTATATTTTGCCTCGTAATGTCCCAAGCCCGTGGGGGTTGCTAGTCCCCTATCGGGCGCCTCCCCAGGTGGCGGATAGGGGGATGCCTCCCAGATATGGGTGGTGCCGAGGAAATCAAATACTCGGGGCGGACCAAAACTAGCAAATCTTCTTTAGGCAGCGTCTGACCCAGAATGGGCGGCTTGCCGACAGCGACTGTCCCAGATTGGGCGGCTGAACTATGAACTCACCAACACGTCCAGCCAGCGAGGTGTTTTACGGCTAAATACCCCCTATGGAAAATGTCAGTTGCTAAAACAAAATTACCCCAGGCGAGTAGGAGAACATCTCCAAAATCTCGCACTGATAATCAATCAGTCTGTCCCATGGATTCTGGGGGGGACAAACATCTGAGAAAGAGAAAGATGCACTACAACAAAAACCGGACACTACACATTGCAACGTTCAACGCAAGATCCCTACTGTCACAGGAACGGCTGACTGAACTTGAATGTGAAGCTGAAAATATTACGTGGGATGTCATAGGCCTTAGCGAAGTCAGAAGGCGCGGTGAACAACTTATCACACTAAAATCAGGACATAACCTATACTATGTTGGCGAAGATGACAAGTCTAGCGGGGGAACGGGATTCCTGATACATAAACGCCATAACGCAAACATAGTTTCCTTAAAGAAAATTTCCACCAGAGTAATCTGTCTTGTTCTGAAGCTGACCTCGAGATACAACATCAAGATCATACAAGTATACGCACCTACAACTAGCCATGATGACGAGGAGGTAGAGAGTTTCTATGATGATATAACTACGGCTCTCACTGACCAACAAGCGCAATACACGGTTCTTTGCGGAGATTTCAATGCTAAGATGGGAATGAAGCAGGACACCGCTGAAACCCCTTTGGGCAACTTTGGACTACCAGGCAGAAACGAACGAGGTGAAGAAATGCTGGGCTATCTGTTACAGAACAACCTTTTTCAGATGAATAGCTTCTACAAGAAAAAGTTAAACAGAAGATGGACATGGGAAAGCCCGGATGGACACACAAAAAACGAAATTGACTACATCATAACGGACAAAAAACGCATCGTCAAAGATGTGACAGTACTGAATAGGTTCTCTACCGGAAGCGACCATAGACTCGTACGGGCTAAAGTAGTTATTGATATCGATAAAGAGCGCCACAGAATGGTCAAGAAGAAAACAAATAAACCTTGGACGAGACCAACAGATATAGAGGGATTCCAGCGCGCTATAGATGTTGGATTGGCAAACTGCGACGCAAAATCAAACGAAGATGTCAACACTCTCAATGACATATTAACCAGTGCCATGATAGAAACCCAAAATAAATATTGCCCAAAAACACAAAAGGAAGAAAAACTGAGCCAAAATACAAGGCAAATGATCCAAGAAAGAAGAGACCTCAGAAGTAAAGGAAAGGCTAACAACGAGCAAAAAGAAGCAAATGAAAAGGTGGCGAAAGCCATAAGACATGACATTAGAACATTCAATACAAACCACATTCAACAAACGATCGAAAATAATAAAAACTTGAAGGTTATGAGAAGGAAACTTGGAATTGGGAAAAAGCATATAATTAAACTAAAGAACAAACAAGGTATAACAACAGCAAATAGAGACGAAATTCTGAAAATAGTGGAAGACTTTTATCAGATTCTGTACACAAGCCAAAACGAGGATATGCTAAACTCTAGTACAGATCCGGACATAGTGACAGCCAAAAAAGGGATTGTAAATCAAGGTTCAGAAGAATTACCATGCATCACAATAGACGAAATAAAGCTCGCGTTAAGGAGAACAAACAACAACAAAGCTCCCGGGGAGGACAATGTAGTTGCAGATACAATAAAAATCGGTGGCCCACGTTTACTAGAAAAGATCACAGTGCTTTTTAACTTGTGCATATACAACAGTACAATACCAGACAAATGGAACAATGCCATCGTAATACTACTACATAAGAAAGGTGATATAGCGGAACTTGAAAACTATAGACCGATAAGCCTTCTGAGCCACCTCTATAAATTGTTCACAAAAATAATAACGACGAGACTTGAGAAAAAATTGGATTTTTATCGACCTCTAGAGCAGGCGGGATTCCGGGCTAAATTTGGAACAAACGACCATCTGCAAAGCATAAAAACGGTTATCGAAAAAAGCATTGAATACAATAGACCACTAGTTCTCGCTTTCGTAGACTTTCAAAAGGCCTTTGATACGGTAGAGCCGAATGCGGTCCTCAGCGCATTACAGGAATGCCGAGTTGATTACAGATACTCAAAACTAATTTACAATATCTACAAACATGCTACAATAATGGTAAAACTCCATGAAAATACTAAATGCATCCAAATTGGCAGAGGGGTTAGACAGGGAGATACGATGTCGCCCAAACTCTTTATCACAGTTTTGGAATATGCTTTTAAAAAACTCAATTGGGAAAATAAAGGCCTAAACATAGATGGTCGAAACTTAACAAACCTACGTTTTGCGGATGATAAAGTTTTGCTCTCAGATAACCTTAGAGACATTAAAGATATGTTAAAAGAACTAGAAAAGGTATGTGCTGACGTAGGTTTAAAAATGAATATTTCAAAAACAAAATATATGACAAATTTGGTTCCCAGTGAGCAAATTTTCATTGGTGATGAAGAAGTAGCTTTGGTGGAAAAATACAATTATCTTGGTCATGAAATCCAAATCTCACGGGACAACCAAACATGCGAAATGAAAAGAAGAGTTACACTATCCTGGGCATCCTATGGAAAACTTGCGGAAGTCTTTAAAAGCGACATGCCACAATGTTTGAAGAGGAAGGTGTTTGATCAGTGTGTACTGCCGGTCATGACCTACGGGGCTGAAACCTTAACACTAACCACAGCAAGTGCTGAGAAACTTATGGTAACACAGCGCAAGATGGAAAGGTCCATGCTCGGATTGTCACTGCGGGATCATATAAGAAATGAAGACTTAAGAAGAAGAACCGGCGTCAAAGATGTAGTTATCCAAATTCGCAAACTCAAGTGGAAGTGGGCTGGACATGTGGCACGAATGACGGACGGGAGATGGACGAAAAGGCTGCTGGAGTGGAGACCGCGCATGGATAAGAGAAGTAAGGGAAGACCCCCTACACGTTGGACGGACGATCTAAAGAAATGTGCAGGCAACTGGAAACAGAGAGCTCAAGACAGGAGGGAATGGGCAGAAATAGGGGAGGCTTATGTCCAGCAGTGGACACAGACAAAGACCACTATTTTGTATGGAAATGGGCTGAAAACGCTAAATATCGATAGAAACCATTGAGAGCCTATCAAATCAACAATATTCAGCATCATTCCAACGGCTCAATTTAGATTCCAATCATTTCTGTAACTACACTATATTTTGCCTCGTAATGTCCCAAAATCGATATAATTATCATCCATTTCACATAAACATCAATAATATAATGAGAAATTTGTCAATAATGGCATCGATTAAAATATGGCGGGCCAATTAGGAGAATTGTACCAAAGACCACTATTTTGTATTGAAATGGGCTGAAAACGCTTAATATCAATAGAAATCATTGAGAACCTATCAAATCAACAATATTCAGCAATATTCCAACGGCTCAATGTAGATTCCAATCATTTCTGTTACTACACTATATTTTGCCTGGTAATGTCTCAAAATCAATATAATTATTATCCATTTCACATAAACATCAATTATATAATGAGAATTTTGTCGAAAATAGCTTCGATCAAAATATGGCGGGCCAATCAGGAGAATGGTACCAAAGACCACTATTTTGTATGGAAATGGGCTGAAAACGCTAAATATCAATGAAAACCATTGAGAATCAAACAAATCAACAATATTCAGCAATATTCCAACGGCTCAATGTAGATTCCAATCATTTCTGTGACTTCACTATATTTTGCCTCGTAATGTCCCAAAATCAATATAATTATCATCCATTTCACATGAACATCAATAATATAATGAAAATTTTGTCAAAAATAGCATCGATTGAAATATAGCGGGCCAATCAGAAGAATTGTACCAAAGACCACTATTTTCTATGGAAATGGACTGAAAACGCAAAATATCAATAGAAACCATTGAGAACCTATCAAATCATCAATATTCAGCAATATTCCAACGGCTCAATGTAGATTCTAATCATTTCTGTAACTACAATATATTTTGCCTCGTAATGTTCCAAAATCAATATAATTATCATCCATTTCACATGAACATCAATAATATAATGAGAAAATTGTCAAAAATAGCATCGATTAAAATATGGCGGGCCAATCAGGAGAATTATTGTACCAAAGACCACTATTTCGTATGGAAATGGACTGAAAACGCTAAATATCAATAGAAACCATTGAGAATCAAACAAATCAACAATATTCAGCAATATTCCAACGGCTGAATGTAGATTCCAATCATTTCTGTGACTTCACTATATTTTGCCTCGTAATGTCCCAAAATCGATATAATTATCATCCATTTCACATGAACATCAATAATATAATGAAAATTTTGTCAAAAATAGCATCGATTGAAATATAGCGGGCCAATCAGGAGAATTGTACCAAAGACCACTATTTTCTATGGAAATGGACTGAAAACGCTAAATATCAATAGAAACCATTGAGAACCTATCAAATCAACAATATTCAGCAATATTCCAACGGCTCAATGTAGATTCCAATCATTTCGGTTTCTACACTATATTTTGCCTCGTGATTTCCCAAAATCAATATAATAATCATCCATTTTACATGAAAATCAATAACATAATGAGACATTTTTCAAAAATAGCATCGATTAAAATATGGCGGGCCAATCAGGAGAATTGTACCAAAGACCACTATTTTGTATGGAAATGGGCTGAGAATGCTATCAATAGAAACCATTGAGAACCTATCAAATCAACAATATTCAGCAATATTCCAACGGCTCAATGTAGATTTCAATCATTTCTGTTACTACACTACATTTTGCCTCGTAATGTCCCAAAATCAATATAATTATCATCCATTTCACATGAACATCAATAATATAATGACAAATTTGTCAAAAATAGCATCGATTAAAAAATGGCGGGCCAATCAGGAGAATTGTACCAAAGACCACTATTTTGTAGGGAAATGGCCTGAGAACGCTAAATATCAATAGAAACCATTGAGAACGTATCAAATCAACAATATTCAGCAATATTCCAACGGCTCAATGTTGATTCCAATCCTTTCTGTTACTACACTATATTTTGCCACGTGATGTCCCAAAATCAACATAATTATCATCCATTTGACATAAACATCAATAATATAATGAGAATTTTTTCAAAAATAGCATTGATTGAAATATGGCGGGTCAATCAGGAGATTTGTACCAAAGACCACTATTTTGTATGGAAATGGGCTGAAAACGTCAAATATCAATAGAAACCATCGAGAACCTATCAAATCAACAATATTCAGCAATATTCCAACGGCTCAATGTAGATTCCAATCACTCCTGTTACTACACTATATTTTGCCTCGTTATGTCCCAAAATCAATATACTTATCATCCATTTCTCATGAACATCAATAATATAATGAGAAATTTGTCAAGAATAGCATCGATCAAAATATGGCGGGCCAATCAGGAGAATTGTACCAAAGACCACTATTTTGTATTTAAATGGGCTGAAAACGCTAAATATCAATATAAACAATTGAGAACCAATCAAATCAACAATATTCAGCAATATTCCAACGGCTCAATGCAGATTCCAATAATCTCTGTTACTACACTTTATTCTGCCTCGTAAAGTCCGAAATTCAATATAATTATCATCCATTTCACATAAACATCAATAATATAATGAGAAATTTGTCAAAAATAGCATCGATTAAAATATGGCGGGCCAATCAGGAGAATTGTACCAAAGACCACTATTTTGTATGGAAATGGGCTGAAAACGCTAAATATCAATAGAAACCATTGACAACCAATCAAATCAACAATATTCAGCAATATTCCAACGGCTTGATGTAGATTTCCAATCATTTCTATTACTACACTATATTTTGCCTCGTTATGTCCCAAAATCAATAAAATTATCATCCATTTCACATAAACATCAACAATATAATGAGAATTTTGTCAAAAATAGCATCGATTATAATATGGCGGGCCAATCAGGAGAATTGTACCAAAGACCACTATTTTGTATGGAAATGGGCTGAAAGCGCTAAATATCAATAGAAACCATTAAGAACCTATCAAATCAACAGTATTCAGCAATATTCCAACGGCCCAATGCAGATTCCAACCATTTCATTTACTACATTATATTTTGCCTCGTAATGTCTCAAAATCAATATAATTATCATCCATTTCACATAAACTTCAATTATATGATGAGAAATTTGTCAAAAATAGCATCGATTAAAATATGGCGGGCCAATCAGTAGAATTGTACCAAAGACCACTATTTTGTATGGAAATGGGCTGAAAACGCTAAATATCAATAGGAACTATCGAGAACCTATCAAATCAACAATATTCAGCAATATTCCAACGGCTCAATGCAGATTCCAATCATTTCTGTTACTACACTATATTTTGCCTCGTAATGTCCCAAAATCAATATAATTATCATCCATTTCACATAAACATCAATAATATAATGAGAAATTTGTCTAAAATGGCATCGATTAAAATATGGCGGGCCAATCAGGAGAATTGTACCAAATACCACTATTTTGTATGGAAATGGGCTGAAAACGCTAAATATCAATAGAAACCATTGAGAACCTATCAAATCAACAATATTCAGTGTAATGAGAATAACCTTCTAAATCAAGGCTTTAATAAACTAAAAGAATTCAGTACAAAGTATCTAAGATAATGATTGATGTAACGTGACATACAAAATGAAACAGGTAAACATGATCAGTGAAAGTAATATACAACATTCTTCCTCCCTCAGCTTCTGATAAAATCTTGTAGATATGGAGGTGGTTTCCGATTTCTCTTTTCCAAAACACGGGAGGATCCATTGGTTTCATCATTATTCTTAGTTGCAGTTGATGGGGGAGTTTCTTTTGGAGATTGCTCTTCTGAATCGGTCGATGGAGAGATTTCTTCAGGTATATTTGACTCATCATCTTGTTTTGCCACTGTGACATCTCCTCTTGGTGCTAGATAACGAGTTGATACCGTGATTTCCCTCCCATTCGATAATCGTACATGAGCATAATCTGAATTGGCTTCCAGAAGATCAACTTCTTCTACTAGAGGGTCATACTTGCTCTGTCTAACATGCTTTTTGAGAAAAACTGGTCCAGGAGTGCTCAACCATGTAGGCATTGAGCTACCATTGGTTGATCTTCTAGGATGATTGAACATACGTTCATGAGGAGTTGAATTTGTTGCAGTACATAGAAGAGATCTTATTGAATGTAAAGAATCAACCAATACATCTTGCCATTTCTTCAAGTCGAGGTTTCTTGACTTGATTGCTAGTTGAACAGTCTTCCAGATAATCCCATTATATCTCTCACATTGTCCATTTCCCTCTAGATTATAACTGGTCGTACGACTTGTAGCAATACCATAACTTGTTAAAAATGATTTTACTTCAACAGATATGAAAGATGTTCCTCTATCACTATGAATATAGCCTGGCGTTCCAAACATTGAAAATAATTGAGTCAAACAGTTGATTACGGTTGCAGATGACATATCCGAACATGGAAATGCAAATGGAAATCTCGAGAATTCATCCACGACATTTATTAAGTATTTATTTTGATTATTAGATGGAAGGGGTCCCTTGAAATCAATATTCAATCTTTCGAATGGAGCTGTAGCTATGATGAGGGTCCCTTTGTTTTTATAAAATCTTGGTTTTATCTCAGCACAGACTGGACATGTGGATACAATTCTTTTAATGTCTTCTAATGAATATGATAAATTTTTGCATCTAATCCAATGGTAGAATCTTGTAATCCCAGGATGACACATTGTGTTGTGTAAGTTATATAAATTTTTATCTGATGTTGAAGGCCGAATGGCAGCTGATATTCTCGATAGTGTATCTGCCACAATGTTTTGATTTCCTGGCCTGTATATTATATCAAATTTGTAGCATGATAATTCTATTTTCCAACGTTGTATTTTCTCATTCTTGATTTTTGATGAACTTTTGTTGTCAAACATAAAAGCAACAGATCTTTGGTCGGTGATTAAACTGAAGTGACGTCCCAACAGATAATGTCTCCATTTTCTTACAACTTCTATTATTGCGTATGCTTCTTTCTCTATACTAGAATGTTTTTGTTCTGTTTTTGATAAGGTTCTTGAAAAAAATGCGACTGGTTTTCCAAGTTGAGTCAGCTGAGCACCAATAGCAAATTCGGAGGCATCAGTCTCAACTGTAAATGGAGCTTTTTCATCCACAAATGTTACAACTGCATCAATGATATCTTGTTTCAGCCTTTTAAATGATTGAATTTGTTCTTCATTCATGGGAAATTGTTTCACATCAATAATGGGATGTATCTTCTCAGAAAATTTGTGTATAAATTTTGAGTAGTGTGAAAACATACCTTGTATTCTTCTTAGAGAAGCAGCATCTGTGGGAATTGCTAAATTGATCAGCGGTCGTAGTCTATCAGCATCTGGTTTGATTGTTTTTCCTTCTATTTTATACCCAAGAATATTGATACTTGTCATTGAAAATTTACATTTCTCTTCATTCAGTGTTAAATTATATTTTCTTGTAACATCCATAAATTTCTGTAAGTTTTTATCGTGTTCTTCTTTAGTTTTTCCACAAATTGTGACGTCGTCCAAAAATGCATATGTGTCAGCTAGTTTCTCATTTTGTATAATATTGTTCATTGTACGTTGAAAACATGCTACTCCATTTGTGACACCGAAAGGAATTCTTGTGAATTGGTATAAGTTACCACATGCCTCGAATCCAGTATAAATTCGTTCACTTTCCAATATGGGTATTTGATGATATGCACTGTGCAAATCTACAGAGCTAAAATATTCATATTGGGAAACTTGACTGATAATGTTATCAATATTAGGAAGTGAATACGCATCTAACAAAGTGAACTTCTTAATTGTTAGTGAATAATCAACAACCATACGTTTCTTATGATTTGAGTTACTTGTCACCAGAACTTGTGCTCTCCATGGCGAATTACTGGGCTCAATGATGTTTTCTTCAAGAAGTTTTCGTATTTCTGTATCTATAAATTCATAATCGTCAGTGGAAAACCGTCTGGACTTGATAGCAATAGGCCGACAATTTTCTGTTAAATTAGCAAACAGTGGATATGGTTGAACGTTTGCTGTTGCTAGATTGCATATGGAAAGCTTTGTCTGATTTTCACCGAATCTGAATTCAACCCCTGAATGGTTTTGAAGAATATCATGACCAATTATAACATCAGAACATAGATTTTCCAAGACATACATTTTGACATTTTTGTATACATAATCTGATATTCTTATATTCACAATACAGTATCCACAAACTAGAGAATTCAAAGATGAAGCGGCCATTGTGACATTCAAGTTGGCAGGAAAAATTTTCATTCGTCGTTGTGTCGTGATAGTTTTTGATATATAACTGTCTAAGCTTCCGGTATCTACTAATGCATCTGTTGAGACATGATTGACTTCGATTTTAATGATAGCTTTCGATAAGCAAGATGGGGAGGCTGCTGACATCATCCCAATCATAGCAGCCGAGGTATTATTTGTATTACGAGTTAGTTTTTGGTGTTTTGTTCTACATACTTGTGTGAAATGACCGATTTTACTACAGCAATGACAAATGGCATCTCTTGCAGGGCATTTATTTCTAGGGTGTCTGTTTCTACCACAAAAATAACATTTTGATTGAGTTGTGGCAAGTGTTACATCGTTTTGTTCATTTGATTGTTGAGCAGGACTTGATGAATGATTTGAGATTGTCGAATTCATATATAATTCTGTAGTATAACATTCTGACTGTTGTTGAGCCATTTCTAAAGATCGAGCTGATTCATGTGCTTGCTCGAGAGATAGAGTGGTATGTTCTAGAAGTCTTTGTCTTATGTGTGGAGTGGCAAGACCACGAATGAAAGAATCTCTGATGTAGTCATTTTTGTTTTGTTCAGCGGTGACTGTTTTGAAATTACAATCTTTACTAAATTGTTTCAAAATATGTAAATACTGATCAATAGACTCACTTACTTGTTGTTTTCTAGTGGATAAGTTATGACGGGCAAAAATTTCACTTCGTGGTTTGACATACAACTTTTCGAGAATGTCAACTGCATCAATATAAGTCTTACATTCACTTATAGGCTGGTAAATTGAAGCACTCACATAGTTCACTAGAAGGCTCAATTTTTCTTTGTCTTCTGAAATATTCGCAGCTTCTAAGAAATTTTCAAATGTTCGTTTCCAGTTGATCCATAGGTGATCAGCGTTGCTTGAATGAGTTTCGATTTCTAATCGATCTGGCTTGAGTAGTTTATCCATTGGTTTTTTTTTTAGTTTATTAAATTGTAATGAGAATAACCTTCTAAATCAAGGCTTTAATAAACTAAAAGAATTCAGTACAAAGTATCTAAGATAATGATTGATGTAACGTGACATACAAAATGAAACAGGTAAACATGATCAGTAAAAGTAATATACAACATTCAGCAATATTCCAACGGCTCAATTAAGATCCCAATCATTTCTGTTACTACGCTATATTTTGCCTCGTAATGTCCCAAAATCAATATAATTATCATCCATTTCACATAAACATCAATAATATAATGAGAAATTTGTCAAAAACGGCATCGATTAAAATATGGTGGGCCAAACAGGAGAATTGTACCAAAGAACACTATTTTGTATGGAAATGGGCTGAAAACGCTAAATATCAATAGAAACCATTGAGAACCTACCAAATAAACAATATTCAGCAATATTCCAACGGCTCAATGTAGATTCCAATCATTTCTGTTACTACACTATATTTTGCCTCGTAATGTCCCAAAATCAATATAATTATCATCCATTTCACATAAACATCAATAATAAGCACATTATCGACAATCTTGTTTCCAAAAAGCACAAAAAGCTTCAAAGGACTCTCCTGGATACTCGGGACCAGACTATTCCACCTTGGCAACCCCCCAGATATCTGAAATTTAACTACCTAGGTCCTATTTTAACAAAAATTGGCAATATCTTCAAGAATTTTTGCAACGATGTTAAAATTGTGTATAGTTCTAGATCTAATATTAGACAACTTTTTTCTAGAGTTAAGGATAGGGTGGATACTTCAGATAAAAGTGGCGTTTACAGACTTTCATGTAACGATTGTCCTGCCAAATACGTGGGAAAGACTGGCAGAAATTTCAAGATTAGGGTTCAAGAACACCTCAACTCTTTGAAGTCCCCAATAGACAATAGATCTGCTTTTGGTGTTCATCTCAGGGAGTCTGGACACATCTTTGATTTTTCTTCAAATTTTGAAATGCTACACAATGTATCTGTGGGGAGAAGATTGGATGTTTTGGAAAATTTAGAGATATCCAAAACTTTGATCACCGGTCACGTCACGCCACTGAACGAACAAGTGGGTGCGAATTTTGTTGAAGCGGCCAAATTGATCAGGCTGTTCAAATAGTTCAATTGAGACACTAGTAGTGAGGTTAGATCTTGTGTTGTTTACAGTTAGCGAAATGTGATAAGTGTTTGAATTTTGTCTTATATACTCTGACCGTTATTTGTTTGATGTTTTCGCCTCTTATATAAAATGTGATATATTATGACTGTGAGTACCCTCCTTCAAACTTTGTTTCGTTTCATTATTTTCTTACTGTTTGTTCCAGTCTAAATGCTCTTGATAATGGCATGTAGCCGAAACGCGTTGAGCTAAGAATTAAAAATTTTGTGAAGACTTTTGGATTTTTTACCTCCTCTCTATCTGTTCCCATTATATTATTGATGTTTTATGTGAAATGGATGATAATTATATTGATTTTGGGACATTACGAGGCAAAATATAGTGTAGTAATAGAAATGATTGGAATCTACATTGAGCCGTTTGAATATTGCTGAATATTGTTGATTTGATATGTTCTCAAGAGTTTCTATTGATATTTAGCGTTTTCAGCCCATTTCCATACAAAATAGTGGTCTTTGGTACAATTCTCCTGATTGGGCCGCCATATTTTAATCGATGCTGTTTTTGACAAAATTCTCATTATATGATTGATGTTTATGTGAAATGGATGATAATTATATTGATTTTGGGACAAAACGAGGCAAAATATAGTGTAGTAACAGGAATGATTGGAATCTACATTGAGCGTCGGAATATTGCTGAATATTGTTGATTTGATAGGTTCTTGATGGTTTCTATTGATATTTAGCAATTTCAGCCATTTCCATACAAAATAGTGATCTTTGGTACAATTCTCCTGATTGGCCTGCCATATTTTAATCGATGCCATTTTTGACAAATTTCTCAATATATTTTTGATGTTTATGTGAAATGGATGATAATTATATTGACTTTGGGACATTACGAGGCAAAATATAGTGTGGTCTTTGGTACAATTCTCCTGATTGGCCCGCAATATTTTAATCGATGCTATTTTTGACAAATTTCTCATTAAATTATTGATTTTCATGTGAAATGGATGATAATTATATTGATTTTGGGACAATACGAGGCAAAATATAGTGTTGTAACAGAAATGATTGGAATCAACATTGAGCCGTTGGAATATTGCTGAATATTGTTGATTTGATTAGGTTCTCAATGGTTTCCTATTGATATTTAGCGTTTTCAGCAAATTTCCATACAATAGTGGTCTTTGGAACAATTCTCCTGATTGGCCGGCCATATTTTAATCGATGCTATTTTTGACAAAATTCTCATTATATTATTGATGTTTATGTGAAATGGATGATAATTATATTGATTTTGGGACATTACGAGGCAAAATATAGTGTAGTAACAGAAATGATTGGAATCTACATTGAGCCGTTGGAATATTGCTGAATATTGTTTATTTGGTGGGTTCTCAATGGTTTCTATTGATATTTAGCGTTCTCAGCCCATTTCCATACAAAATAATGGTCTTTGGTACAATTCTCCTGTTTGGCCCGCCATATTTTAATCGATGCCGTTTTTGACAAATTTCTCATTATATTATTGATGTTTATGTGAAATGGATGATAATTATATTGATTTTGGGACATTACGAGGCAAAATATAGCGTAGTAACAGAAATGATTGGGATCTTCATTGAGCCGTTGGAATATTGCTGAATATTGTTGATTTGATAGGTTCTCATTGGTTTCTATTGATATTTAGCGTTTTCAGCCCATTTCCATACAAAATAGTGGTCCTTGGTACAATTCTCCTGATTGGCCCGCCATATTTTGATCGATGCCATTTTTGACAAATTTCTCATTATATTATTGATGTTTATGTGAAATGGATGATAATTATATTGATTTTGGGACATTACGTGGCAAAATACAGTGTAGTAACAGAAATGATTGGAATCTGCATTGAGCCGTTGGAATATTGCTGAATATTGTTGATTTGATAGGTTCTCGATAGTTTCTATTGATATTTAGCGTTTTCAGCCCATTTCCATACAAAATAGTGGTCTTTGGTACAATTCTCCTGATTGGCCCGCCATATTTTGATCGATGCTATTTTTGACAAATTTCTCATTATATTATTGATGTTTATGTGAAATGGATGATAATTATATTGATTTTGGGACATTATGAGGCAAAATATACTGTAGTAACAGAAATGATTGGAATCTGCATTGAGCCGTTGGAATATTGCTGAATATTATTGATTTGATAGGTTCTCGATAGTTCCTATTGATATTTAGCGTTTTCAGCCCATTTCCATACAAAATAGTGGTCTTTGGTACAATTCTACTGATTGGCCCGCCATATTTTAATCGATGCTATTTTTGACAAATTTCTCATCATATTATTGAAGTTTATGTGAAATGGATGATAATTATATTGATTTTGAGAGATTACGAGGCAAAATATAATGTAGTAAATGAAATGGTTGGAATCTGCATTGGGCCGTTGGAATATTGCTGAATACTGTTGATTTGATAGGTTCTTAATGGTTTCTATTGATATTTAGCGCTTTCAGCCCATTTCCATACAAAATAGTGGTCTTTGGTACAATTCTCCTGATTGGCCCGCCATATTATAATCGATGCTATTTTTGACAAAATTCTCATTATATTATTGATGTTTATGTGAAATGGATGATAATTTTATTGATTTTGGGACATTACGAGGCAAAACATAGTGTAGTAATAGAAATGATTGGAAATCTACATCAAGCCGTTGGAATATTGCTGAATATTGTTGATTTGATTGGTTGTCAATGGTTTCTATTGATATTTAGCGTTTTCAGCCCATTTCCATACAAAATAGTGGTCTTTGGTACAATTCTCCTGATTGGCCCGCCATATTTCAATCGATGCTATTTTTGACAAATTTCTCATTATATTATTGATGTTTATGTGAAATGGATGATAATTATATTGATTTTGGGACATTACGAGGCAAAATAAAGTGTAGTAACAGAAATTATTGGAATCTGCATTGAGCCGTTGGAATATTGCTGAATATTGTTGATTTGATTGGTTCTCAATTGTTTATATTGATATTTAGCGTTTTCAGCCCATTTAAATACAAAATAGTGGTCTTTGGTACAATTCTCCTGATTGGCCCGCCATATTTTGATCGATGCTATTTTTGACAAATTTCTCATTATATTATTGATGTTCATGTGAAATGGATGATAATTATATTGATTTTGGGACATTACGAGGCAAAATATAGTGTAGTAACAGAAATGATTGAAATCTACATTGAGCCGTTGGAATATTGCTGAATATTAATGATTTGATAGGTTCTCAATGGTTTCTATTGATAGCATTCTCAGCCCATTTCCATACAAAATAGTGGTCTTTGGTAGAATTCTCCTGATTGGCCCGCCATATTTTAATCGATGCTATTTTTGAAAAATGTCTCTTTATGTTATTGATTTTCATGTAAAATGGATGATTATTATATTGATTTTGGAAAATCACGAGGCAAAATATAGTGTAGGAACAGAAATGATTGGAATCTACATTGAGCCGTTGGAATATTGCTGAATATTGTTGATTTGATAGGTTCTCAATGGTTTCTATTGATATTTAGCGTTTTCAGTCCATTTCCCTAGAAAATAGTGGTCTTTGGTACAATTCTCCTGATTGGCCCGCTATATTTCAATCGATGCTATTTTTGACAAAATTTTCATTATATTATTGATGTTCATGTGAAATGGATGATAATTATATTGATTTTGGGACATTACGAGGCAAAATATAGTGAAGTCACAGAAATGATTGGAATCTACATTGAGCCGTTGGAATATTGCTGAATATTGTTGATTTGTTTGGTTCTCAATGGTTTCTATTGATATTTAGCGTTTTCAGTCCATTTCCATACGAAATAGTGGTCTTTGGTACAATAATTCTCCTGATTGGCCCGCCATATTTTAATCGATGCTATTTTTGACAAATTTCTCATTATATTATTGATGTTCATGTGAAATGGATGATAATTATATTGATTTTGAAACATTACGAGGCAAAATATATTGTAGTTACAGAAATGATTGGAATCTACATTGAGCCGTTGGAATATTGCTGAATATTGATGATTTGATAGGTTCTCAATGGTTTCTATTGATATTTTGCGTTTTCAGTCCATTTCCATAGAAAATAGTGGTCTTTGGTACAATTCTCCTGATTGGCCCGCTATATTTCAATCGATGCTATTTTTGACAAAATTTTCATTATATTATTGATGTTCATGTGAAATGGATGATAATTATATTGATTTTGGGACATTACGAGGCAAAATATAGTGAAGTCACAGAAATGATTGGAATCTACATTGAGCCGTTGGAATATTGCTGAATATTGTTGATATGTTTGATTCTCAATGGTTTTCATTGATATTTAGCGTTTTCAGCCCATTTCCATACAAAATAGTGGTCTTTGGTACCATTCTCCTGATTGGCCCGCCATATTTTGATCGAAGCTATTTTCGACAAAATTCTCATTATATAATTGATGTTTATGTGAAATGGATAATAATTATATTGATTTTGAGACATTACGAGGCAAAATATAGTGTAGTAACAGAAATGATTGGAATCTACATTGAGCCGTTGGAATATCGCTGAATATTGTTGATTTGATAGGTTCTCAATGATTTCTATTGATATAAAGCGTTCTCAGCCCATTTCAATACAAAATAGTGGTCTTTGGTACAATTCTCCTAATTGGCCCGCCATATTTTAATCGATGCCATTATTGACAAATTTCTCATTATATTATTGATGTTTATGTGAAATGGATGATAATTATATCGATTTTGGGACATTACGAGGCAAAATATAGTGCAGTAACAGAAATGATTGGAATCTAAATTGAGCCGTTGGAATGATGCTGAATATTGTTGATTTGATAGGCTCTCAATGGTTTCTATCGATATTTAGCGTTTTCAGCCCATTTCCATACAAAATAGTGGTCTTTGGTACAATGCTCCTGATTGGCCCGCCATATTTTAATCGATGCCATTTTTGACAAATTTCTCATCATATTATTGATGTTTATGTGAAATGGATGACAATTATATCGATTTTGGGACATTACGAGGCAAAATTTAGTGTAGTAACAGAAATGATTGGAATCTACATTGAGCCGTTGGAATATTGCTGAATATTGTTGATTTGATAGGTTCTCAATGGTTTCTATTGATATTTAGCGTTTTCAGCCCATTTCAATACAAAATAGTGTTCTTTACCATATTTTAATCGATGCCATTATTGACAAATTTCTCATTATATTATTGATGTTTATGTGAAATGGATGATAATTATATCGATTTTGGGACATTACGAGGCAAAATATAGTGTGGTAACAGAAATGATTGGAATCTGCATTGAACCGTTGGAATATTGCTGAATATTGTTGATTTGATAGGTTCTCAATGGTTTTTATTGATATTTAGCGTTTTCAGCCCATTTCCATACAAAATAGTGGTCTTTGGTACAATTCTCCTGATTGGCCCGCCATATTTTAATCGATGCTATTTTTGACAAATTTCTCATTATATGATTATTGTCTATGTGAAATGGATGATAATTATATTGATCGGTACATTACGAGGCAAAATATACTGTAGTAACAGAAATGATTGGAATCTGCATTGAGCCGTTGGAATATTGCTGAATATTGTTGATTTGATAGGTTCTCGATAGTTTCTATTGATATTTAGCGTTTCTAGCCCATTTCCATACAAAATAGTGGTCTTTGGTACCATTCTCCTGATTGGCCCGCCATATTATGAACGATGCTATTTTTGACAAAATTCTCATTATATTATTGATGTTTATGTGAAATGTATGATAATTATATTGATTTTGGGACATCACGAAGCAAAATATAGTGTAGTAACAGAAATGATTGGAATCTACATTGAGCCGTTGGAATATTGCTGGATATTGTTGATTTGATTGGTTCTCAATGGTTTTTATTGATATTTAGCGTTTTCAGCCCATTTCCATACAGAATAGTGGTCTTTGGTACAATTCTCCTGATTCGCCCGCCATATTTTAATCGATGCTATTTTTGACAAATTTCTCATTATATTATTGATGCTTATGTGAAATGGATAATAATTATATTGATTTTGGGACAATACGAGGCAAAATATAGTGTAGTAACAGAAATGATTGGAATCTACATTGAGCCGTTGGAATATTGCTGAATATTGTGGATGTGATAGGTTCTCAATGGTTTCTATTGATATTTAGCGTTTTCAGCCCATCTCCATACAAAATAGTGGTCTTTGGTACAATTCTCCTGATTGGCCAACCATATTTTATTCGATGCAATTTTTGACAAATTTCTCATTATATTATTGATGTTCATGTGAAATGGATGATAATAGAATAGAATAGAATAGAATGATTTATTAACGAACAAGTCATTTTACAAAGCAATTTATGCTAATATTGTATCAATTAGTGTAGTAAGATGTATCAAAAAACAATAAATATTACAAATTTGCCTATATTCTAAGATAAAAATACAAAAAAGCAAGGTACAGGTTAACAATATCACAGAGTTACATAAGATAATCAATTGAATTCATATAGATACATTGAGTTTTCTCTTCAAGCCTGCTGCGCTAATAGAGAACAAATCTAAGTCACTCGATAGTTTGTTGGCAGCTCTAGCCATTCTGGACAGAGGATTGAAGTATCCATAATTCGTGGAGTGAAAGTCAACCCAGAACAACTCATTCTGTCTCAGCCTCCTAGCTGTCCTGAGACCAAATGATGACAACAATTCAGAAGAGTCTATGAGGCCGTTCAATATCTTGTGCATGAAACAAATATCAAATGTATCTCTCCTTTTTTGGAGAGTATCTAGGTTCAAGATGTCATGTAGTTCATTGAAGTTCATCTCAACAGTTCGAATATTAAATTTAAAAGCAATCAGTCTCAGAAACTTTCTCTGAACTCTCTCAAGGTCAGCCTTATGAACCTTATAGTATGGTGACCAAACAACACAAGCATATTCGAGAATGGATCTCACAACCAAGCAATAGACACTCTTCAAAATGCCAACACTATCAAAGTCTTTCAACGTTCGATAAACAAAACCCAACAGTTTAAATGCACGATTTACTGTCACATTTATGTGATGATTGAAATTTAATTCACTATCAAACCACACTCCCAGATCCTTAACAAGATCAACTCTTAAGATTTGGCAGTTGTTTATTTTATACGGAAAATGTATAGGATACTTGATTCTAGAAAAGGTGACAATTCTGCATTTATCAATGTTTAGATCCAACTTGTTTTTTTGACACCATTCTGCCAGAGAATTCAGGTCATCTTGCAACTGAACACAATCCTCATAGCATTCAATTTTCTTGAAAAATTTCCCATCATCTGCATAGGTCAATGAAATAGCAGATTTGAGCGAATCACAGATGTCATTTATGAAAATATTCAAGAATAGAGGTGACAGATGTCCACCCTGCGGTACACCTGAGCATATTACAATTTCAGAAGAAACAGAATCACCCAACTTCACTGCTTGGGACCGATTGTAGAGGTAACTTTGTGTCCATTTAAGAAATGATGAGTGTAGACCTACTGCTTGAAGTTTTGCCATGAGAACACCATGGTCCACTCTGTCGAATGCTTTGGCGAAGTCAGTATACACAACATCCATCTGAGCTCGACTCTCCAGTGCTTCCAGCAGGTGTTTTTGGTACACTAGATAATTATATTGATTTTGGGTTATTACGAGGCAAAATATAGTGTAGTATGAGAAATGCTTGGAATCTACATTGAGCCGTTGGAATATTGCTGAATATTGTTGATTTGATAGGTTCCCAATGGTTTCTATTGATATTTTGCGTTTTCAGCCCTATTCCATACAAAATAGTGGTCTTTGGTACAATTCTCCTGATTGGCCCGCCATATTTTGATCGATGCTATTTTTGATAAAACTCTCATTATATTATTGATGTATATGTGAAATGGATGATAATTATATTGATTTTGGGACATTACGAGGCAAAATATAGTGTGGTAACAGAAATGATTGGAATCTTCATTGAGCCGTTGGAATATTGCTGACTATTGTTGATTTGATTGGTTCTTGATGGTTTCTATTGATATTAAGCGTTTTCAGCCCATTTCCATACAAAATAGTGGTCTTTGGTACAATTCTTCTGATTGGCCCGCCATATTTTAATCGATGCTATGTTTGACAAAATTCTCATTATATTATTGATGTTTATGTGAAATGGATGATAATTATATTGACTTTGGGACATTACGAGGCAAAATATAGTGTAGTTACAGAAATGATTGGAATCTACATTGAGCCGTTGGAATATTCCTGAATATTGTTGATTTGATAGGTTCTCAATGGTTTCTATTGATATTTAGCGTTTTCAGCCCATTTCCATACAAAATAGTGGTCTTTGGTACATTTCTTCTGATTAGCCCGCCATATTTTAATCGATGCCATTTTTGACAAATTTCTCATTATATTATTGATGTTTATGTGAAATGGATGATGATTTTATTGATTTTGGGATATCACGAGGCGAAATATAGTGTGGTAACAGAAATGATTGGACTCTGCATTGAGCCGTTGGAATATTGCTGAATATTGTTGATTTGATAGGTTCTCAATGGTTTCTATTGATATTTAGCGTTTTCAGCCCATTTCCATACAAAATAGTGGTCTTTGGTACAATTCTCCTGATTGGCCCGCCATATTTCAATCGATTCTATTTTTGACAAATTTCTCATTATATTATTGATGTTTATGTGAAATGGATGATTATTATAATGATTTTGGGACATTACGAGGTAAAATATAGTGTAGTAACAGAAATGATTAAAATCTGCATTGAGCCGTTGGAATATTGCTGAATATTGTTGATTTGATTGGTTCTCAATGGTTTCTATTGATATTTAGCGTTTTCAGCCCATTTCCATACAAAATAGTGGTCTTTGGTACAATTCTCCTGATTGGCCCGCCATATTTAAATCGATGCTATTTTTGACAAAATTCTCATTATATTTTTGATATTTATGTGGAATGGATGATAATTATATTGATTTTGGGACATTACGAGGCAAAATGTAGTGTAGTAACAGAAATGATTGGAATCTACATTGAACCGTTGGAATATTGCTGGATATTGTTGATTTGATAGGTTCTCAATGGTTTCAATTGATATTTAGCTTTTTCAGCCCATTTCCATACAAAATAGTGGTCTTTGGTACAATTCTCCTGATTGGCCCGCCATATTTTAATCGATGCTATTTTTGACAAATATCTCATTATATTATTGATGTTTATGTGAATTTGATGATAATTATATTGATTTCAGGACATTCCGAGGCAAAATATAGTGTATTAACAGAAATGATTAGAATCTACATTGAGCCGTTGAAATATTGCTGAATATTGTTGACTTGAAAGGTTATCAATGGTTTCTAATGATATTTAGCGTGTTCAGCCCATTTCCATACAAAATAGTGGTCTTTGGTACATTTCTCCCGATTGGCCCGCCATATTTTAATCGATGCCAATTTTGACAAATTTCTTATTATATTATTGATGTTTATGTGAGATGGATGATAATAATATTGATTTTGGGACATTACGAGGCAAAATATAGTGTAGTAACAGAAATGATTGGAATCTGCATTGAGCCGTTGGAATATTGCTAATAATTGTTGATTCCATAGGTTCTCAATGGTTTCTATTGATATTGAGCGTTTTCAGCCCATTTCCATACAAAATAGTGGTCTTTGGTACATTTCTCCTGATTGGCCCGCCATTTTTTAATCGATGCTATTTTTGACAAATTTCTCATTATATTATTGATGTTCATGTGAAATGGATGATAATTATATTGATTTTGGGACATCACGAGGCAAAATATAGTGTAGAAACAGAAATGATTGGAATCTACATTGAGCCGTTGGAATATTGCTGAATATTGTTGATTCGATAGGTTCTCAATGGTTTGTATTGATATTTAGCGTTTTCAGCCCATATCCATACAAAATAGTGGTCTTTGGTAAAACTCTCCTGATTGGCCCGCCATATTTTAATCGATGCTATTTTGACAAATTTCTCATTATATTATTGATGTTTATGTGAAATGGATGATAATGGTTGGAATCTACATTGAGCCGTTGGAATATTGCTGAATATTGTTGATTTGATTGGTTCTCAATGGTTTCTATTGATATTTAGCGTTTTCAGCCCATTTCCATACAAAATAGTGGTCCTTGGTACAATTCTCCTGATGGGCCCGCCATATTTTAATCGATGCTATTTTTGACAAATTTCTCAATATATTATTGATGTTCATGTGGAATGGATGATAATTATATTGATTTTGGGACATTACGAGTCAAAATATAGTGTAGTAACAGAAATGATTGGAATCTACATTGAGCCGTTGGAATATTGCTGAATATTGTTGATTTGATAGGTTCTCAATGGTTTCTATTGATATTTAGCGTTTTCAGCCCATTTCCATACAAAATAGTGGTCTTTGGTACAATTCTCCTGATTAGCCCGCCATATTTTAATCGATGCTAATTTTGACAAATTTCTCATTATATCCTAGATGTTTATGTGAAATGGATGATGATTATATTGATTTTGGGACATTACGAGGCAAAATATAGTGTAGTAACAAAAATGATTGGAATCTACATTGAGCCGTTGGAATATTGCTGAGTATTGTTGATTTGATAGGTTCTCGATGGTTTCAATTGATATCTAGCGTTTTGAGGCCATTTCCATACAAAATAGTGGTCTTTGGTACAATTCTCCTGATTGGCACGCCATATTTTAATCGATGCTATTTTTGACAAAATTCTCATTATATTATTGATGTTTATTTGAAATGGATGATAATTATATTGATTTTGGGACATTACGAGGCAAAATATAGTGTAGTAACAGAAATGATTGGAGTCTGGATTGAGCCTCTGGAATATTGCTGAATATTGTTGATTTGATTGGTTCTGAATGGTTTTTATTGATATTTAGCGTTTTCAGCCCATTTCGATACAAAATAGTGGTTTTTGGTACAATTCTCCTGATTGGCCCGCCATATTTTAATCGATGCTATTTTTGACAAATTTCTCATTATATTATTGATGTTTATGTGAAATGGATGATAAATATGTTGATTTTGGGACATTACTAGTCAAAATATAGTGTAGTAACAGAAATGATTGGAATCTACATTGAGCCGTTGGAATATTGCTGAATGTTGTTGATTTGATAGGTTCTAAATGGTTTGAGCCGTTGGAATATTGCTGAATATTGTTGATTTGATAGGTTCTGAATGGTTTGAGATGTTGGAATATTGCTGAATATTGTTGATTTGATAGGTTCTTGATGGTTTCTATTGATATTTAGCGTTTTCAGCCCATTTCCATACAAAATAGTGATCTTTGGTACAATTCTCCTGATTGGCCCGCCATATTTTAATCGATGCTAGTTTTGACAAAATTCACATTATATTATTGATGTTTATTTGAAATGGATGATAATTATATTGATGTGGGACATTACGAGGTAAAATATAGTGTAGTAACAGAAATGATTGGAATCTACATTGAGCCGTTGGAATATTGCTGAATATTTTTGATTTGATAGTTCCTCAATGGTTTCTATTGATATTTAGCGTTTTCAGCCCACTCCATACAAAATAGTGGTCTTTGGTACAATTCTCCTTATTGGCCCGCCATATTTTAATCGATGCTATTTTTGACAAATTTCTCATTATATTATTGATGTTTATGTGAAATGGATGATAATTATATTGATTTTCGGGACATTACGATGCAAAACATAGTGTAGTAACAGAAATGATTGGAATCTACATTGAGCCGTTGGAATATTGCTGAATATTGTTGATTTGATAGGTTCTCAATGGTTTCTATTGTGTTACAATAAAAATTCGTAACTTTCAAAATAGAAAGGAAAAGAAAAGAGGTGAGGAATTTATTTGAGTTTCCCGACAATGGTTAATAAAACAATAACTGGACAATAGACTTCTGGAATCAGAAAAAGACGATGAGTGAGGTCAAAATAGCTCACAGGGTAGAGTGGTCGTGAGTAGCAGCTATTCACAGCAAAATTGGGGCGCCACCCAATCTTAAAACCTTCCGTAGAAACTCACCTTATGATGACAACAAGATAAAAACGGGAAAATCACAAAGAACAGAATGCCCAGAAACCAATCTTTATTGTTATTACCCAATTCGCTGAACCAGCGATTTACCGTCTTATCGATATGTTTCTACCCTTCTAATTCTCAAAACCAATAACTTCTTCTTCTTCTTCTTTCAGCAACCCTTTTGCATCCACTCCTGGACATAGGTCTCCCCTTGCTGCCTCCATTCAAATCGGTTCAATGCCATCTGGTGCCAATTTCTTCCCGCTCTCTCTCTTATATCGTCGATCCATCGCTTCTGTGGACGACCAGCATTTCTTTTACGTTGCCTTGGACGCCATTGTACTATAGGTCTTGTCCATCTGTCGTTGTCTTGTCGTGCCACATGTCCCACCCAACGCCATTTCTGACGTGCGATGTGCTCTATAACGTCGTCTACTTTTGTTTTTCTTCTAATTTCCTCGTTTTGTATGTGGTCCCTTAGGCTTACCCCTAACATAGTTTTTTCGATTGCTCGTTGTGTTGTTCTTGGTCTATTCGCGCTTTTAACTGTGAGAGTCATTGTTTCCATACCATTGGTCAAGACTGGCAAAATACATGTGTTGAAAACTTTCTTTTTTAGGTTGATAGGAAGAGTTTGATTTCTTAATGTTGTACCCAATCTTCCTACAGCAGCCCATGTTAGTCGGATGCGCCTTGTTATTTCGGCCGTTTGATTTTCTTTACCCAGTGTTATAGTGTGTCCCAGATATATATATTCGTTGACTTTCTCTATTTGTTGTCCTTCTAAGTGTACGTCGCCGGGATCTGGAGTCAACAGTTTGGTTTTATCGATGTTCATTTTTAAACCGATTTTTTCCGACTCTCTCTTTAAGTCTGCCAACATTTCAATTAGTTCTTCTTTCGTGCTGCTGATTAAAACTATGTCGTCGGCGAAGCGTAAATTGCTCAGATATCTGCCATCCACGCGCAGGCCCTTTTTATCCCAATCTAGTCTTCTGAATACGTCCTCCAACGCAAGGGTAAATGATTTGGGGGATATTGTGTCTCCTTGTCGGACACCTCTGTTGATTGGTATTCGATTGGTTGTTACATCTTCTTGCACTTTGACTGTGATGGTCGCCTCTTTGTATATGTTATCAAGTAGATTTGTGTACCTCGAATCTATTCGAGCATTGTTCAATCCCCGAATTATTGCCCAAAACTCAACCGAATCAAAAGCCTTGTTAAAATCTATAAAAGCGAGATGGAGCGGCGTATTGTACTCGTTACATTTTTCTTTAAGTGTCCGTAGCGTTTGAAGATGCTCTACGGTGCTTTATTCTTTGCGAAAACCCGCCTGATCACTCGACTGATAATCATCTAGTTTGCGGGTAAGCCTGTTTGTGAGAATCTTGGTGAGGAGCTTATAAGGATGGGGTAATAAGCTTATTGGACGAAAGTTGTTGAGGTTCAATTTGTCTCCCTTTTTGTGTAGCAAGATGACTTGGGCATTTTGCCATGTTTTTGGAATATTACCGATGTGAAGACATTTGTTTATCAAGACTTTCATGGATTCTATTGTTGTTGTGCCTCCCATTTTTATCATTTCACTAGTGATTTTATCTTCACCCGGAGCTCGACCATTTCTTAGTTGACTTAGGGCTTTTTCGATTTCGGTGGAGTCTTTGTCAGGGATTTCTTCTGAGCCGACATTCATGATATTACATTGAGTATTAGCGTTCTCTGGTTCCGTTGCAATTGATGAGTATAGGTCTTTATAATATTCTTCGATTATATTCACTATTTCCTCACTTTCGTATTTTACTTCGCCGTCTTTGTTTTTCATTTGATAGATGCGTGCTTGTCCATTTTTATCAAGTGATTTCAGTACTCATATTTTTATTATTTTCTATTACGGACTCTATCATGCTGTTGTTGTGGTCCCTTATATCTTTCCTTATACTCCTCTTAACTTTTATGTTTAGTTCTCTATAGCTAGGGTCGCTTCTATGTATGTTTCTTCTTTTGTTCATGAGGTGACCTCAGAGAGACCTCATGAACAAACCAATAACTATATTCATGAAATTATGATTTTCAGTGCGAAAAGTTGAAGAGAATACAGGTAGTATAAACAAAATGCGTCTGCGAGCTCCGTTTAAGCCGTAAAAGTTTATGAATATGATTTTTTAGTTGAAAAGAAGTGGTGAATGTGAAAAACTGACTTTCTTATTTATCCTAATTAGTTATATAACAAAACGCAATAACGTTACCGAAAAATGGCCATTTATGGTCTACAGACCGTTTGCGTTTTTGGGTGTTGTATTGTATGACTCAGGTATGTATGATTATTTTATCGTGTTAACTTGACTTTACAAAATATAAAAAAATGTATAGGTACGTGTTACGTAATCTAGGATCAAGACGGATGGTTCCCAGAGATAAAAGGAACGAACTGACCTTGGGTTTTTCCAGCAGCAAAATGGTTTTTCTAGGAGAAGAATGCCAGTTTTCGGGTCTGAGGTCAGAGTTGGAACATTCCGGCTCTTCACTGAGTTTTCCGGATAGGTCGATCCCGAACAAAAACTGTCCTTTACTGATTGGTGAGGAGAAATCACCAAGGTATGTATCTCAATGACTTTCAGGTTGCCTGAAGGCCATTAACAACAAAATCCAACAAGAAACGTGGATGCACAGATAAAACAGGAATAACGGAACCAGAAAAAGCTTTAAAAGTGAAAAGAGAAATACCCTCAAAATACTACCATCAATATAATTTTGCAGGAAAACTCACCAAAGATGTAAGGCGGCTTAGAGTTGAGACACGTGGTCAACTACGTGCTCGTTCTTTTCTTTTGTCCAGAACTTCGAGATCCTCATCAAATCCTCCAAAACTGGAGTTTGGTAGCGAAAAACGCACAAAACCAAAATTGGGCCCGAATTAATGGAAAGATTTCTTGAAAATCAGCAAGAATACCACAAAAAATAGCGGTTTTCACAACCAAGCTACCGTTCTAACTTCAGGAATAAAACTGACAAAACGCCGTGAGTAGATGAACATTTGAAAAAAACTGCAAACCAATTATTTTCTCGCAGGATCAGATCGACTAGAGCAGTCAGATCACCCAACTATGACGGAACAGACCAACAGTTTGCAGGAATCCGTGCTCTAGTAACTCCCTAGATGTCAGACAAATCAGCCGTTATTTGTTTACAGATGATGAGCGATCTTTATTGATTTTTAAAGTGGTACATAAAATTGATTTTGTGAAATGGTTAAGCCAATAAATAGAATGAATGTGTGTTTTACTGAAGAGAAATTGGTAATTGAATTTGAACCGTAACAATTGATATTTAGCGTTTTCAGTCCATTTCCAAACAAAATGGTGGTCTTTGGTACAATTCTCCTGATTGGCCCGCCATATTTTAATCGATGCCATTTTTGACAAATTTCTCATTATATTATTGATGTTTATGTGAAATGGATGATAATTTTATTGATTTTGGGACATTACGAGGCAAAATATAGTGTAGTAACAGACATGATTGGAATCTGCATTGAGCCGTTGGAATATTGCTGAATATTGTTGATTTGATAGGTTCTCAATGGTTTCTATTGATATTTAGCGTTTTCAGCCCATTTCCATACAAAATAGTGGTCTTTGGCACAATTCTCCTTATTGGCCTGCCATATTTTGATCGAAGTTACATTCTATGAAATGTATATTCAACAGTTCTAATATTAGATTTCCTAGATTTACAGATCAGCATTCTTTAGTTTATATAAGCTTGGTCAAGTTAAAACTTAGGTATTCCTATTCACATAAGCCATCAAGTTGAGTTGAAAATAAATTTTTAAAAACGATTTTGCTTTTTGCATTATCAAAACTGGCGCAGTCGGTAGGATAAGTCGACGAAAAAGTAGTGCATCGTGCATCAACTAACTCGTTCCGTTTCTACGATCAACGACTTATCGAACAAAAATTTTGGCAATTTCAAGATTTCCAAGTGGTAAATTGGACAATTGTGTTTTCGTGATTAGCCAACTCTAGTGCATCGTGCATTGTTGGACACACGAACTTCTCAATTGATGGTGTGAGTAGCAGTCAACTGACCAGGGAACATCAGGAACAAGAATCGTCCTAAACAGCGTCCTATTGGTGCGAGCAAGGGAACAGCATCGTCCCAGACCTCATATTGGCTAGATGAAGATTTTCAAAATAATACTGTAAGTGCAATCCTTTCTTTAATTTCCTTATCATAAGAATTGCAATTATTGATAATTTTCTGTTGAAACAAACTGGAAGATTTAATAAGTAGTTTTTATAAAATCGATTTGAATATTAATAAGAGAATCATGACGACAAATCCAAATCTTTTGCTAATAAGATACCAAGCAGAAAATATTCCTCTGTTTGACGGAAACGCTAAACAAATAAACCGCTTCATAAATGCATGTGACAGTTTTCATAACGCTCATAGAACATTAGAGAACACTGCTTTAAACACATGCCTTTTTGAAACAATATTAAACAAACTAGTTGGTAGAGCTGCCGATCTAATCGCCTCACGTGTCGAATTGCATAATTGGGATCTAATAAAAGCAGCTATTGTCGCAACTTTTTCCGACAAAAGATCAATTGATTGTGTTATTCAAGACATTATTACTCTAAAACCTGAAAAAGGAGAAAATTCCCAAAATTTTGGCATTAGGTTACAAGACATAAGAAGCTTGTTATTTTCAAAAATTAATTTAAGTAACGACTCTAGAGAAATTAAGAATCTCAAAATTAATGAATATGAGAATCTAGTACTAAAGACGTTTATCAATGGCCTATCTTATCATATGCAATTGGTAGTAAGACTCAAAAATCCTAATACACTTGAACAAGCGATGGCATATGCTGAGGAAGAAGAAAATTTTTTGTATTACAAAAATCGCGGAAATTCAGATACAAGAACTACGCCTAACATACAAAATAAACAAAAAACCCTGTAATGAATCAAACGTCTTATTCAAATGGTTATCATCAAAATGCATTTATACAACGAAGAAATCCTTTTTTCCCAAGCCAACAAAATTCCCCTTTTCCAATGTCAAGCGGAAATCAATTTTCAGGATTCACTCAATATCGAAACCCCAACTTTCAAAGACTACCTTTCAGACCTCAATTCTTCAATCAAAATTTTCAAAATCCTCAAAATCAAAATCGACAATTCGGTCCATCCAGACGACAATATCAAGGCTACAACCAAAATTTCAAACGTCGTCGCCCTAACTCAGGAATTTCAAGACAAGTTGAACCCATGGATACATCATCAGGAAACACCATAATCAATAGAAATGTTCCCCAAAAACGTTTTCAATCTCAAGAATTGTTCAATCAGTCTGTCAATAACATTGAAGATCAAACCGATCAAAATTCTCCATATTGTCATCAAAATAATTTTCAACAATATGATGATAATAACTTTTCTCAAATATCCTTCAACCCAAACCTTGACCTGATTCAAACAATGCAAGAACAGTCCACTAATGAATATTTCGAGAGCTATGACTCCGACAACATTGAAAATCCATATGAATATGACTTCAACAATCCTCAAGAAGTTCAAGACGGAAATTTTTCCCAAATTTCCGATCAAAATGTGAAAATATAACATTAAACAACTATGTAAATACAAACCTGCCCGTAATCTATTTACCCGAAATAGATTCTCAATTTTTAATTGACACAGGTAGTGGCCGTAGTTTTATAAGACCCGACCTAGCTTATCAAATTTCGCCTCAGTCAGTGGCTAATGAACTTTTCTACGTAACAACAGCTCCCGCAACATCATTTCACGATGAAGTAGTTCATTTACCTATATTTGATTCATTTAATTTACACGGTGATCACAAATTTTACATTTTTGATTTTTCACCAAAATTCGATGGATTACTAGGTATTGACTTTCTACAAAACACCGGTGCAAGCATAAATTTGCGGGATTCATGTCTAGAAACAGATTATTCCATTATTCCTCTGGAATATCAGAAAACCACAAAAGAAAAAAACAATTACATTCAATCTCAATCACCTTATGAAATCTTGATTCCACCTAGAATTTCACAAAAAGTAAAAATCCCAGTTAATCAAAAGAGCGGTATTGGAATATTAAATTATATAGATTTTGGAAAAGCAGAAATGCCAGAAGCACTAGTAGAAATAACTGACAATTTTGCCACCACAATGATAACAAATACACAAGAAAATCCAGTGAAAGTCCAAATCTTCGAACCACTTAATATAGAACCAATCAATGAATCCGAAACGAATTTCATTTCAGACCAATTTTCGGAAATTTCGGAAAATAATCATGATACTAATCACTTTGATACTTTACAAAAACAAAATCTAAAACATCTAAGGCTGAAACACTGTAATAAAGAAGAATATGATAAAATCAAGAGATTATGTTATGAGTACAGAGATATTTTCTACTGCGAAAATACACCTCTAACATTTACAAATCAAATTAAACACCAAATTAATCTAACTGATGAATCACCAATCTTTACAAAATCGTATAGATATCCTTACGTACATAAGCAAGAGGTAAACAATCAAATTTCAAAAATGCTACAAAATAATATCATTCAAGAGTCTATATCTCCTTGGAGTAGCCCAATATGGATAGTCCCCAAAAAATTAGACGCCTCAGGCAAAAAGAAATGGCGAATAGTCATAGATTATATAAAACTAAACGAAAAAACGATCGACGATAAATTCCCACTTCCCAACATTTCAGAAATACTAGACAAATTAGGCAAAGCGCAATACTTTACAACTTTGGACCTTGCGAATGGATTCCACCAAATAGAAATGAATAAGGTTGACATCCAAAAAACTGCTTTTTCAACTGATACAGGACACTATGAATTTAGACGTATGCCCTTCGGTTTAAAAAACGCCCCTTCAACATTCCAGCGTGTGATGAATAATGTATTGCGTGGTTTCCAGAACGAAATATGTCTTGTATATCTAGATGATATTATTATTTTTTCCACTTCCTTGCAAGAGCATATAGAAAGACTAAAATCAGTATTCGAGCGACTAAGGCGAGCCAACTTCAAAATCCAGTTGGATAAAAGTGAGTTTCTACATAAAGAAGTAGCATATCTTGGTCATAAAATAACCAGTGAAGGTGTCAAACCAAATCCAGATAAAGTCGAAGCCGTCAAAAATTTTCCTCTCCCTAAGAGTCAAAAGGAAATTAAATCATTCTTGGGTTAAGCCGGTTATTACAGACGCTTCATTAAAGACTTTGCAAAAATTACCAAACCTCTCACTTTATGTTTAAAAAAAGGTGCAAAAGTCGATCATTCACCCTCTTTCATAAAATCTTTTAATCATCTCAAACATCTTCTAATCAATGCTCCAATACTAAAATATCCAGACTTTAGTCAGACATTTGTACTGACAACTGACGCTTCAAACATTGCTCTTGGTGCCGTTTTATCACAAGGGAACCCTCCGAACGATCAACCAATCGCTTATGCTTCCCGAACACTTAATGAGACAGAACAAAAATATTCGACAATAGAAAAAGAACTTCTAGGTATCGTATGGGCCTGTAAATATTTTCGTCCGTATTTGTATGGCAGAAAATTCAAAATCTATACAGATCATCGTCCTCTTGTTTGGCTTGATAATTTGAAAGAACCCAATAACAAATTCATTCGTTGGAAAATGAAATTAGCTGAATATGAATACGACATCATCTATAAGAAAGGTAAACAGAATACTAATGCAGATGCTCTCTCACGAATCCAACTTAACGCATTAGAGACAGAATCAATCACTAACTATCCAGGTGATATCGATCAAGAAATAGCTAAGTTTCTAAATGAAAATTTCGACCCCAATTCTCTCCAAACTGAAACAGTCACAGAAGTACTTCAAAACATTGAACAACCCAGAAGCTCAAAGATCAAAATCATTTCCGATATCCAAATAAAACCTCCAAATTTCAGAAATACCCAGTTAACAATGTCAAATAATACTGTTCACAGTACTAATAATGATCACAATCACGAATCCATGTCACTACTTGATGATATAATTAACAATAAATCCAAACAAATAATCATTAAGAAATCCCCATATGACACCTACATCAAAATAGAACGTGAAAATTTTGATGGAAATAAAATATTACACGCGACTATTCCCCTAAATATGACAAAGATAATAGAATTCCTTAGAGAATATCTATCAGATACAACAATGTACATATATTTCCTTTCAAAAGAAATGAGAACTTATTTTCATCAAGCAATATCAAATCACTTTCAAAAATACAAATTAATAGAATGTTCAAAACTAATAAATAACGTACAAGAAAATGAGAGACAACTACTAATCCAATACAAACACGAAGGTAAAACAAATCATCGAGCTATAGAGGAGACCCTCAAATTTCTCAAAGCGAATTATTATTGGAAGTCGTTAAAAAACGATGTCACAAATTTCATAAATAATTGTGAAGTCTGCCAACGCACAAAATATGATCGAAAACCACCCAATCAACCTTTAGTTTTGACCGAAACACCCAGTAAACCATTCGAAATAATTCACATCGACACCTTCATAGTGAGAAAACAGAAATTCCTAACATTTTTGGATAAATTCTCAAAATTAGGACAAGCACTTCCTTATTTTGGTAACGCAATTTCTTGTAGCGAACAACTTGTGAAATTTTTCTCATTTTTTGGAATACCCAAGTGTATAATATCTGATAACGGCTCAGAATTCAAAAATGAAATAGTTCAGGGACTCTTAAAGTCACACGACATAAAAATACATTTCACGACCCCTTTTCATCATGAATCTAATTCACCAGTGGAAAGACTACATTCAACTCTAATCGAACACCTTCGATTATCAAGAGACAAAGACCCAAACGCAGAAATAATTGATCTTATGCCTTATGCCATCATTGCATACAACAGCACAATACATTCTAGCACAAATTTTACTCCATTCGAATTAATTTTAGGACACACTGATTCCAGAGATCCAATGAATCTTGTGACTTCTCATGTTTTCACAGAATACTTGGAAAATCATAGAAATAAAATACAAGCTCTTTATGAGAAAATTTCGGATGAATCTAAAGAAAGAAAACAAAAAATAATCGACAAAATTAACCAAAATAGATCGGAACAAAAATTAGAAATAGGTTGCCGAATCTATAAGAAATCCGATCAACGATCTAGTAAAATTAAAAATCGATATTTAGGACCTTTCATTCTAATTAACATTTTAGAAAACAACAAAATTGAAATAGAACACCCAAAAACAAAAAAGAAAGAAATAATTCACATAAATGAATGTAAAATAAAATCAATTGTTCCAGATGGATTTGCACAATCCAATACAGCAATGCATCTGCTGTAAAATTCAACAACCTAAACAACTATCCTGGTATACTTCCATTTAAATTGGGAACTGCAAAAATTGTTTCCAATCAGTGGAACTTCGTTCAGACCTTTGACCTTAAACCCCTAATCAAAGAATTCAACAACTTGAAAAACCACACCTTTCAACTCAACCTACATTTAAGTAATAATAGTGAGTATTATAATGAATATTATAATTCCATAATCCCATTGTATAGTGTAGAAAACCGTATTGATAATCTTATTAATCAAATATTACCTTCTAGAATAAGTAAAAGTAAAAGAGGTTTATTTAATCCATTAGGCTTATTAATAAAATGCATCACAGGCAACTTAGATCAACATGATGCCGAAATATTCGATCAAAAGATCAAGAGTCTTCAAGAAAATCAAAATAAATTAAGAATTTATTCGATCAATCAAATATCATTATTGGACCAAACAATAAATAAATTCAAAGACTCAATGTCAAACATCACCCACAATCAAATGATCTTAAAAACACGTATCACGCAGATCGAAAGCTCTATCAAAGAAAATGACTTACATAATGCTCAACTTCACGAAACCCAACACATATTTAATGTGATAAATCAAATAACATTATTGTATCAAACCATCTACAATATATTGAATAAAATCGAAGTTGCAATAACATTCTCAAAAATCAATGTGTTACATAATTCGATCATTGAACCAAAAGAATTCTTTTCAAAAATCAAAGAACTTGAAACACACCTACAGACGAATCAAATACCTGTAGAGGTCAACTCAATAATCTATTACTGATAGAAAAGCTTATAGAAATAAAAAGCTTTATTAAAGACAAAGAAATAACTTTCATCTTGGAACTTCCATTAGTAGAAATAGAAAATTATCAATATTACAATCTACATCCCCTTCCAATACCAACTAACAACTCAAAGTTCCAATTTAACATTCCGTATAAACCCTACCTGGCACTTAGCAACTCAAAGTTCGCATATGAAGAAAGCAAATGCTTAGAAGTTCAACCAAGTCAATTCATCTGCAAAGGAACCCATAGTCAAACTATAGACGATCATCCCCCATGTGCTGTGCAAATTCTTCGTCATCAAGCAAATGTTACCACTTGCCACCACTTTGAAGCCCAAATGCATGAAACTCAAGTCACCAAAGTAACAAATGGTGTTTGGTTAGTGACCCTTCCCAAGAAAACAATTGTCAAAACAAGTTGCCAAAACTTAGAAGAAAATATCCCTCTTCATGGTTCCTACCTCATTGAAATCCCACAAGGATGCAAAACTCAAATGAATGCGGTAATTTTGGAAAATTACCAACCCATCCATCTGCACTTTGACGATATCAGCCTACCTTCACTCAATTGGTCCATGATCACTCAGACGAGACCAGTATTCAATCCACCCGTGATCGATATGAAGTCAATCGATCAACATAATGTCGATGAGATCCAAAAGAACCTCCAAAAACAAAAAGAAGACCTCGAATCCATGAATACAAATGTGTATATTGATAGAGCCAGCCTATGGACCATTTTAATGTACATCTTGATTGCCTTATCTTTAGTTTACTTATTAATCAAATTATTTATAAGCAAATTTAAGAAACCAGTCAAGAAACCGAATAATTCAACGATCGATCAAAATATATTTGATCAGTGAAAACACACCCCTAAGAGGATATGTTTTCATCTTTCGGCGGGAGGAGTTACATTCTATGAAATGTATATTCAACAGTTCTAATATTAGATTTCCTAGATTTACAGATCAGCATTCTTTAGTTTATATAAGCTTGGTCAAGTTAAAACTTAGGTATTCCTATTCACATAAGCCATCAAGTTGAGTTGAAAATAAATTTTCAAAAACGATTTTGCTTTTTGCATTATCAAAACTTCGATACTCTTTTTGACAAATTTCTCATTATATAATTGATGTTTATGTAAAATGGATGATAATTATGTTGATTTTGGGACATTACGAGGCAAAATATAGTGTAGTAACAGAAATGATTGGAATCTGCATTGAGCCGTTGGAATATTGCTGGATATTGTTGATTTGATTGGTTCTCAATGGTTCTATTGATATTTCGCGTTTTCAGCCCATTTCCATACAAAATAGTGGTCTTTGGTACAATTCTCCTGATTGGCCCGCCACATTTTAATCGATGCTATTTTTGACAAATTTCTCATTATATTATTGATGTTCATGTGAAATGGATGATAATTATATTGATTTTGGGACATTACGAGGTAAAATATAGTGTAGTAACAGAAATGATTGGAATCTACATTGAGTCCTTGGAATATTGCTGAATATTGTTGATTTGATTGGTTCTCAATGGTTTCTATTGATATTTAGCGTTTTCAGCCCATTTCCATACAAGAATAGAATAGAATAGAATAGAATAATTTATTAACGAACAAGTCATTTTACAAAGCAATTTATGCTAATATTGTATCAATTAATGTAGTAAGATATATCAAAAAACAATAAATATTACAAATTTGCCTATATTCTAAGATAAAAATACAAAAAATCAAGGTACAGGTTAGCAATATAACAGAGTTACATAAGATAATCAATTGAATTCATATAGATACATTGAGTTTTCTCTTCAAGCCCGCTGCGCTAATAGAGAACAAATCTAAGTCACTCGATTGTTTGTTGACAGCTCCAGCCATTCTGGACAGAGGATTGAAGTATCCATAATTCGTGGAGTGAAAGTCAACCCAGAACAACTCATTCTGTCTCAGCCTCCTAGCTGTCCTGAGACCAAATGATGACAACAATTCAGAAGATTCTATGAGGCCGTTCAATATCTTGTGCATGAAACAAATATAAAATGTATCTCTCCTTTTTTGGAGAGTATCTAGGTTCAAATTGTCATGAAGTTCATTGAAGTTTATTTCAACAGTTCGAATATTCAATTTAAAAGCAATCAGTCTCAGAAACTTCCTTTGAACTCTCTCAAGGTCAGCCTCATGAACTTTATAGTATGGTGACCAAACAACACAAGCATATTCGAGAATGGATCTCACAACCGAGCAATACACACTCTTCAAAATGCCAACACTATCAAAGTCTTTCAACGTTCAATAAACAAAACCCAACAGTTTAAATGCACGATTTACTGTCACATTTATGTGATGATTGAAATTTAATTCACTATCAAACCACACTCCCAGATCCTTAACAAGATCAACTCCTAAGATTTGGCAGTTGTTTATTTTATACGGAAAATGTATAGGATACTTGATTCTAGAAAAGGTGACAATTCTGCATTTATCAATATTTAGATCCAACTTGTTTTTTTGACACCATTCTGCCAGAGAATTCAGGTCATCTTGCAACTGAACACAATCCTCATAGCATTCAACTTTCTTGAAAAATTTCCCATCATCTGCATAGGTCAATGAAATAGCAGATTTGAGCGAATCACAGATGTCATTTATGAAAATATTAAAGAATAGAGGTGACAGATGTCCACCCTGCGGTACACCTGAGCATATTACAATTTCAGAAGAAACAGAATCACCCTACTTCACTGCTTGGGACCGATTGTAGAGGTAACTTTGTGTCCATTTAAGAAATGATGAGTGTAGACCTACTGCTTGAAGTTTTGCCATGAGAACACCATGGTCCACTCTGTCGAATGCTTTGGCGAAGTCAGTATACACAACATCCATCTGAGCTCGACTCTCCTGTGCTTCCATCAGGTGTTTTTGGTACACTAGAAGGTTGGTTACCGTAGATCTCCCTTTGACAAAACCGTGCTGATACGGTGGAATAATATTTTTGAAAAGTGGTGAGATCTTATCTGTTGCTATGTTCTCAAAAACTTTCGATATAATGGAGATTTTTGAAATCGCCCGATAGTTTTCTACATTTGTTCTATCTCCACTTTTAAAAATCGGTGTAATGTGACTAGTTTTCCACATCGTAGGAAACACTCCAGTAGTCAATGACAGGTTATAGATTTTGCATAAAATCTGGGAAAAAGTAGACAGTGTAATTCTTAAAAGACAGGTATCTCATCCGGCCCAGTGCCCAAATTATTCTTCAATTTAGATATACATATAGTGAAAAACATCAGTTTCCGTTATCACAACATGACCCAGGTCAGTTGAAAGATCGAAAGTGAACTCACCAGCAGCTGGCCCACTTACAGTGTACACAGTAGAAAAATAATTTTTGAAAAGTTCTGATGTTTGCTTCAGGTCGTTTGAAACATGGCCCTGAAAGTGCATTTCTGTTGGGTAATCCAGATTTCGCTTCTTAGAGTTTAAAAATTTCCAATATTCGTTTTTATTCACCAGTGTATTTTCCAACTCACTAACATACTCAGAGTAAGAAAACCTTGAGTAGTCCCGGCATCCACTCCTAAGCCTTGAAAATATCTGATAATCTTCAAGAAGATAGGATTGTTTATACACTTCATGTGCAGCCTTTTTCAAAAGAATGAGCCTCTTTAAATCAGTATTCATCCATTTAGGAAACTTGGGCTTTGATGATTGTCTCCTAGGAACAAACATTTCAATCGATTGATATAACACACTATAGAATGCTTTCAATATCAAGTCTATGTTATTCAAACCAAAAATTTCATCCCAATTAACATAGGATAAAAATAGGTTCAACTCTCTATAGTCAGCAAGCCTAAAGTCAAGAAACGTACAATCACAGTTCATAAAATCACATGTAACATTCTCAGGTATCACAATATTTAAAGCCGGATGCGGTTTATCTAGTTTTAACATAGGAAAGTCACACAGCGAAACTTTATTTTCGGATGAGTTTGAAAATATAAGATCAAGGTAGTTACCGTACAAATTGGGAAAGCTATTCAACTGGTGGAAGTTCAAGAAAGCCATACACTCCTCCAGACATCGTGCTTCGTCAGAGACCGTTCCCCTATCCAAAGGCGCTACTCGAGTTCCCATGTCATCGTTGATCCAAGAAATTTTGGGTAGGTTATAATCGCCACATAACAGAACGGATGTACAGTCTGTTCATGGCTTTCCTGCGGTTACGTCATGCTTTTCCGTCTCTCTCTTACACATTGAAAAAAAATCACGTACGTCTGGACGAGGGTCTTTCGGATCAATTTCACAAATGTCACATGTGGAGCGATCCATCTACGACACACTGCCAAACGTCAAATACTGTGACGTGACCGCAAGAAAGCCATGAACAGACTGTATCTTCCACATCATAGTTACTGAGTACAGTTATCACCGATCCACAATAGTTCTCAAATTTCACTAGTTGGGAGTTGGGTGGTAGATATACATTGCCCACTATTGTGGGCTTGGAGCCCGGTACTTTAATAATGACAAAAAGTTGTTCAACAGTTGAGACGTGTGGAACAATGATGCAAAAAAGTGGTCTTTGGTACAATTCTTCTGATGGGCCAGCCATATTTTATTCGATGCTATCTTTGACAAATTTCTCAATATACTATTGATGTTCATGTGAAATGGATGATAATTATATTGATTTTGGGACATTACGAGGCAAAATATAGTGTAGTACCAGAAATGATTGGAATTCACATTGAGCAGTTGGAATATTGCTGAATATTGTTGATTTGATAGTTTCTCAATGGTTTCTATTGATATTTAGCGTTTTCAGCCCATTTCCATACAAAATAGTGGTCTTTGGTACAATCCTCCTGATTGGCCCGCCATATTTTAATCGATGCTATTTTTGACAAATTTCTCATTATATTATTGATGTTTATGTGGAATGGATGATAATTATATTGATTTTAGGACATTACGGGGCAGAATATAGTGTAGTAACAGAAATGATTACAAGCTACATTGAGCCGTTGGAATATTGCTGAATATTGTTGATTTGATAGGTTCTTGATGGTTTCAATTGATATTTAGCGTTTTCAGCCCATTTCCATACAAAATAGTGGTCTCTGGTACAATTCTCCTGATTGGCCCTCCATATTTTAATCGATGCTATTTTTGACAAAATTTTCATTATATTATTGATGTTTATGTGAAATGGATGATAATTATATTGATTTTGGGACATTACGGGGCAAAATATAGTGAAGTGACAGAAATGATTGGAATCTACATTGGGCCTTCGGAATATTGCTGAATATTATTGATTTGATTGGTTCTCAATGGTTTCTATTGATATTTTGCGTTTTCAGCCCATTTCCATACAAAATAGTGGTCTTTGGTACAATTCTCCTGATTGGCCCGCCATATTTTGATCGATGCTATTTTTGACAAATTTCTCATTATATTATTGATGTTTATGTGAAATGGATGATAATTATATTGGTTTTGGGACATTACGAGGCAAAATATAGTGAAGTAACAGAAATGATTGGAATCTGGATTGAGCCGTTGGAATATTGCTGAATATTGTTTATTTGATTGGTTCTAAATGGTATTTATTGATATTTAGCGTTTTCAGCCCATTTCCATCCAAAATAGTGGTCTTTGGTACAATTCTCCTGATTGGCCCGCCATATTTTAATCGATGCTACTTTTGACAAATTTCTCATTATATTATTGATGTTTATGTGAAATGGATGATAAATATATTGATTTTGGGACATCACTAGTCAAAATATAGTGTAGTAACAGAAATGATTGGAATCTGCATTGAGCCGTTGAAATATTGCTGAATATTGTTGATTTGATAGGTTCTCAATGGTTTCTATTGATCTTTCGCGTTTTTAGCCCATTTCCATACAAAATAGTGGTCTTTGGTACAATTCTCCTGATTGGCCCGCCATATTTTGATCGATGCTATTTTTGACAAACTTCTCATTATATTATTGATGTTTATATGAAATGGATGATAATTATATTGATTTTGGGACATTACGCGGCAAAATATAGTGTAGTAACAGAAATGATTGGAATCTACATTGAGCCGTTGGAATATTGCTGAATATTGTTGATTTGATAGGTTCCCAATGGTTTCTATTGATATTTAGCGTTTTCAGCCCATTTCAATACAAAATAGTGGTCTTTGGTTCAATTCTCCTGATTGGCCCGCCATATTTTAATCGATGCTATTTTTGACAAAACCCTCATTATGTTATTGATGTTTATGTGAAATGGATGATAATCATATTGATTTTGGGACATTACGAGGCAAAATAAAGTGTAGTAACAGAAATGATTGGAATCAACATTGAGCTGTTGGAATATTGCTGAATATTGTTGATTTGATTGGTTCTCAATGGTTTCTATTGATATTTAGCGTTTTCAGCCCATTTCCATACAAAATAGTGGTCTTTGGTACAATTCTCCTGATTGGCCCGCCATATTTTAATCGATGCTATTTTTGACAAAACTCTCATTATATTATTGATGTTTATTTGAAATGGATGATAATTATATTGATTTTGGGACATTACGAGGCAAAATATAGTGAAGTAACAGGAATTATTGGAATCTACATTGAGCCGTTGGAATATTGCTGAATATTTTTGATTTGATAGTTTCTCAATGGTTTCTATTGATATTTAGCGTTTTCAGCCCACTCCATACAAAATATTGGTCTTTGGTACAATTCTCCTGATTGGCCCGCTATATTTTAATCGATGCTGTTTTTGACAAATTTCTCATTATATTATTGATGTTCATGTGAAATGTATGATAATTATATTGATTTTGGGACATAACGAGGCAAAATATAGTGTAGTAACAGAAATGATTGGAATCTACATTGAGCCGTTGAAATATTGCTAAATATTGTTGATTTGATAGGTTCTCGATGGTTCATATTGATATTGAGCGTTTTCAGCCCATTTCCATACAAAATAGTGGTCTTTGGTACAATTCTCCTGATTGGCCCGCCATATTTTATTCGATGCTATTTTTGACAAAATTCTCTTCATATTATTGATGTTTATGTGAAATGGATGGTAATTATACTGATTGTGGGACATAACGAGGCAAAATATAGTGTAGTAACAGAAATGATTGGAATCTACATTGAGCCGTTGGAATATTGCTGAATATTGTTGATTTGATAGGTTCCTAATGGTTTCTATTGATATTTAGCGTTTTCAGCCCATTTCCATACAAAATAGTGGTTTTTGGTACAATTCTCCTGATTGGCCCGCCATTTTTTAATCGATGCAATTTTTGACAAATTTCTCATTATATTATTGATGTTTATGTGAAATGGATGATGATTATATTGATTTTGGGACATTACGGGGCAAAATATAGTGTAGTAACAGAAATGAATGGAATCTACATTGAGCCGTTGGAATATTGCTGAATATTGTTGATTCGATAGGTTCTCAATGGTTTCTTATGATATTTAGCGTTTTCAGCCTGTTTTCATACAAAATAGTGGTCTTTGGTACAATTCTCCCGATTGGCCCGCCATATTTCAATCGATGCTATTTTTGACAAAATTCTCATCATATCATTCATGTTTATGTGAAATGGATGATAATTATATTGATTTTGGAACATTACGGGGCAAAATATAGTGTAGTAACAGAAATGATTGGAATCTACATTGAGCCTTTGGAATATTGCTGAATATTGTTGATTTGGTTGGTTCTCAATGGTTTCTATTGATATTTAGCGTTTTCAGCACATTTCCATACAAAATAGTGGTCTTTGGTACAATTCTCCTGATTGGCCCGCCATATTTTAATCGATGCTATTTTTGACAAATTTCTCTTTATATTATTGATGTTTATGTGAAATGGATGATAATTATATTGATTTTGGGACATTACGAGGCAAAATATAGTGAAGTAACAGAAATGATTTGAATCTGGAAAAAGCCGTTGGAATATTGCTGAATATTGTGGATTTGGTTGGTTCTAAATGGTTTCTATTGATATTTGGCGTTTTCAGCCCATTTCCATACAAAATAGTGGTCTTTGGTACAAGTCTCCTGATTGGCCCGCCATATTTCAATCGATGCTATTTTTGACAAATTTCTCATTATACTATTGATGTTAATGTGAAATGGATGATAAATATATTGATTTTGGGACATTACTGGTCAAAATATAGTGTAGTAACAGAAATGATTGGAATCTGCATTGAGCCATTGGAATATTGCTGAATATTGTTGATTTGATAGGTTCTCAATGGTTTGAGCCGTTGGAATATTGCTGAATATTGTTGATTTGATAGGTTCTCAATGGTTTCTATTGATATTTAGCGTTTTCAGCACATTTCCATACATAATAGTGGTCTTTGGTACAATTCTCCTGATTGGCTCACCATATTTTAATCGATGGTAGTTTTGACAGAATTCTCATTATATTATTGATGTTTATTTGAAATGGATGATAATTATATTGATTTTGGGACATGACGAGGTGAAATATAGTGTAGTAACAGAAATGATTGGAATCTACATTGGGCCGTTGGAATATTGCTGAATATTTTTGATTTGATAGTTTCTCAATGGTTTCTATCGATATTTAGCGTTTTCAACCTACTCCATACAAAATAGTGGTCTTTGGTACAATTCTCCTTATTGGCCCGCCATATTTCAATCGATGCTATTTTTGACAATTTTCTCATTATATTATTGATGTTTATGTAAAATGGATGATAATTATATTGATTTTGGGACATTACGATGCAAAATGTAGTGTAGTAACAGAAATGATTGGAATCTACATTGAGCCGTTGGAATATTGCTGAATATTGTTGATTTGATAGGTTCTCAATGGTTTCTATTGTGTTACAATAAAAATTCGTAACTTTCAAAATAGAAAGGAAAAGAAAAGAGGTGAGGAATTTAATTCAGTTTCTCGACAATGGTTAATAAAACAATAACTGGACCAGAATCAGAAAAAGACGATGAGTTAGGTCAAACTAGCTCACAGGGTAGAGTGGTCGTGAGTAGCAGCTATTCACAGCAAAATTGGGGCGCCACCCAATCTCAAAACCTTTTGTAGATACTCACCTTATGATGACAACAAGATAAAAACGGGAAAATCACAAAGAACAGAATGCCCAAAAACCATTCTTTATTGTTATTACCCAATTCGCAACCAGCGATTTATCGTCTTATCGATATGTTTCTTCCCTTTTAATTCACAAAACCAATAACTATATTCATGAAATTATGATAGTCAGTGCGAAAAGTTGAAGAGAATGCAGGTAGTATAAACAAAATGCGTCAAAATGCGTCTGCGAGCTCCGTTTAAGCCGTTTATGAATATGATTTTAAGTTGAAAAGAAGTGGTGAATGTGAAAAACTGACTTTCTTATTTATCTTAATTAGTTATATAACAAAGCGCAATAACGTTACCGAAAAATGGCCATTAATGGTTTACAGACCGTTTACGTTTTTGGGTGTTGTATTGTATGACACAGGTATGTATGATCATTTTATCGTGTTAACTTGACTTCACAAAATGTAAAAGAAATGTATAGGTACGTGTTACGTTATCTAGGATCGGGACGGATGGTTCCCAGATATAAAAGGAACGAACTGACCTTGGGTTTTTCAAGCAGCAAAATGGTCTTTCTAGGAGAAGAATGCCAGTTTTCGGGTCTGAGGTCTGAGTTGGAACATTCCGGCGTTTCACCGAGTTTTCCGGATAGGTCGATCCCGAACAAAAACTGTCCTTCACTGATTGGGCCCGAAGTAAGAAGATTCTTTGAAAATCAGCAAGAATGCCACAGAAAATAGCGGTTTCCACAACCAAGCTACCGTTCTAATTTTAGGAATCAAACTGACAAAACGCCGTAAGTAGATGAACATTTGAAAAAAACTGCAAACCAATTCTTTTCTCGCAGGATCAGACCGACTAGAGCAGTCAGATCACCCAACTATGACGAAACAGACCAACAGTTTGCAGGAATCCGTGCTCTAGTCACTCCCTAGATGTCAGACAAATCATCTGTTATTTGATTACAGAGGATGAGCGATCTTTATTGATTTTTAAAGTGGTACATAAAATTGATCTTGTGAAATGGTGAAGCCAATAAATAGAATGAACGTGTGTTTTACTAAAGAAAAGTTGGTGATTGAATTTGAACCGTAACAACACCTCCCCAACTTACAAAAAAAACTTGAGTAGAAGTTTTTTTTTCCTTTTCAACTTATGTCGTAATTTTTAACTCCAAGAAAAAAATTATAAAGAATGTAGAGACTACTGACTATTTTTAATTAATGTTATTCATTATCATCGCCATGTGAACTATCTGGAGGGTGAGCCTTCAAGTCTTTCGCGTGCCAGACTCCCTGAGTGCGTCCGTTGTCATCAGCGATCTCGTACGTCCATGGAGATAATGCCTTGTGGATAACAAAAGGACCAGTATATTTGGGAGCGAGCTCACTTATGAAATTCTTGGTTGCATCGGACAGAACGTAATTTCTTTTCCACACCTTTTGCCCTCTACTGAACCTCTCATCACGATGCCTCAGGTTGTAGGTTGGCTTTTTGCTTTCATCGGTCTTACAAAGACGGCGATGAACATCCTGGAAAACTTTCTGGAGGGCCTGAGCTCTTGTCTGAGGATCGACCTGATGCGTGAGAATAGTAGGTGCTCTCTGCTTACTTAAATTGAGTTTCCGACCAAATACAATAACATTTGGTGTCATAATCGTTACCTCATGTCGTGCAGAACGTATGGCAGCTCCGATCTTTGGAAGGTGCTTCTTCCATGAGCGATGATCCTGATTCACATAACTGCTCAACATGGTCTTGAATACTCGGTGAACTCTTTCAACAGGATTTGCCTGCGGATGATAATTGACTGTATATTTCATCTCTATTAAATAAGTAGAAAAACCAATGTCTTTATGTCTTTCCAATTTATAAGAGGTTTTCTACTTATTCACTTTATAAGAGGCCCTCTTTGAGAAAATGGATGATTTTCAACTATTTTATCTCTATGCCGTAGCGTTCGAAAAGACCTCTGAAAACTTTGCTTTTGAACTGCGCTCCATTATCACATATAACTCAATCCGGTGGGCCATAAATTAGAATCACATAGTCCTCAAACCACTCAACAATATTCGGCCCAGTAGCTGTACGCAACGGGAAGAAGAGGACATACTTGGAAAAGACGTCACAGACGGATAATATATGGGTGAAGCCAGATGTTGATCAAGGCAAGGTTCCTACCAGGTCGACACTTATCTGTTGCCAGGGTCTTTCTGCAGAAGCTTTTTGTTCAGGCTTCGTTTTAATGCAAGTCGTGCACCTCCTGACATAACGTGTCACGTCGAATCGCATCTTTGGCCAATAATATCGTTGGGCAATTCTTGAAAATGTCTCGAAAACACCTGAATGTCCACAGGTAGGCGGATCATGATTTTCCTTGATTATCGTAGAACGCCTTTCTCGAGGAACAACTTCAAGCCATCACGAAATTGATGTGGCCAAGTCAGGATAAGGACTCTTAGCTTTCTTGTTAAGTTGGCCGTTCTCAAACCACCAAGGAGAAAATTAAGCAGGGACAGCTTCCACCCTATCACACATTGACTTATACCAGCGATCAGTACATTCATCATCCTTGTCAGCATCGGCAGCCAAATTGATCGAACCAATGATCGGGACGGACCGAGAAAGAGCATCCGGAACCACGTGTTCTTTGCCCTTCCGGTGTACAACGTCATAATCATATTGTTGCATTCGCAATGACCATCGTGCGATCCTTTCAACCGGGTCTTTAATGGAGTTCAGACAATTCAAACTGTAGTGGTCCGTTACAACAGTGAATTTCGTTCCATCAAGGTATGGTCGCAGCTTCTCCACAGCAAATAGTACAGCCAGGCATTTCTTTTCCGTTGCACTATATTTACGCTCGCTCTTAGTCAGTTAACGACTCAGATAGCAAATGACGTGCTCTTCGCCGTCTTGCATCTGGGACAGCGCAGCACCTTAGCCAAAATCGGAAGCGTCGCATTGTACGGTAAAGGGAAGTTCAAAGTCTGGGCAAGACAAAACGGGAGCTTTGATCAGATTCTCCTTGATAGCCAGAAAAGCTTCTTCACACGCTGACGTCCATTCAAATTTGGTGTTTTTCCTGGTTAGATGAGTCAAGGGTGAAATGACAGTAGAGAAATTTGGCACGAGCCGGCGATACCACGAGGCCATTCCTATGATTCTTCTGACGTCTGCCACGTTTTTAGGAACAGCTGAATTTTCAGTATGGCTTCAACCTTTGCAGGTTCAACAAGCAAACCCGACGATGTTACCACATATCCCAGGTACTTGAGCTCAGGTTTACAAAATTGACATTTTTCTGGATTAAGGGTTAAGCCAGCTTTGGAAATTCGATTTATAACCTCTTTGAGAACTCGAACATGGTCGTCAAATGTGGGCGTGCAGATAATAACGTCATCGAGATAGACAAAGACGTACTTCTCCATATCGACCCCAACTACGCGATCTATAAGGCGTTGCCAAATTGCCGGGGCAGATTCATGCTCATTGTCCGTGGCCTGACAGTCATCGTATGTCTCACTAACGGAAAACACAGCCGCCGATGGTTTATGGTAAGCAAGTTCAGGCTCCAAAAGCTGTCGATAGTTTGCTGGTGGAGGTGCAAAGCGCCTTATCCGACATTTGGTTTTCTCTATGACTCGACCAAGTTGAACAAGTTGCTCGATGGAAGTGATTTGTTCTAGGGCAAGTCGTGACTGGATATAGGGAAGAAGGTTTCGTCTGATAATTTGCAAACGAGCGGACTCAGGTGGAACTCTAGCTAACTTCTTGAATAAATTTTCCATCACCACGACGAAGGTCATGATCTTTTCCTGTGCACCTTGAGTCCTGTGTCTGAGTTCATCCCACAAGGAAAATTCATAGTCCGATGGCTGGAATGCCTCCTTAAGCTGTTGACATAAATCTTTCCAACTTCTAAACTGTCTGGTTCTGAACCAAAGAAGAGCATCTCTCACAAATAATTCGGGTGCTGATCGGAGAAGTTGATCCTCTGAGACAGCACGAGATATCCGCAGCTCCTCAATTTGTTCTAAAAAGTCATTAACACTGGACTGTCCATTGAATTTCACGTTCCAGCGACTCACATCATGGAAGGTGTGGCGGGGATGATGGCTCTGCTCATCCATCGATCCAAACTTTGAAGATGCTAAACGATCCGACAAAGTCGATGGTCTATTCCGATGCAAAGATTCATCTCTAAAGGATTGAGGTGGATTTGCAAATGTCGAATTCCGAGATTCATCATCAGCAAATCGTACGTAAGCTCTTCCAGAGGTGACTGGTGATGACACTCGATAGGTGGGGACATCATATTATCTTCTCGAAACATTATCACAGTTTTGATTTCCAGGAGAGAAGATAGGCAAGTTCTGGTTAGTTACTATCTCAGATCTCGTCTGTGGTGGATATTGTTCCGAAAATCTGGACGCATTCGCATCTGTGGTTTCAATTGATGGCTCTGAAGGTGAAGAATGTTGATGATGCAGTTGTTGCTGTTCCAGAATCGACTAAGTTTCGAGGTCATTCTCAGTGAGTTCGATCAGATCTGAAACTGGTGTATGCTCTATTGGGGCCAGTACCTGACGTGAACATTCATCAGATGATGTTTGAACTCCGACTTTATAAATGTGATTGCATTCTTTGAAAACTTCTTGCCATTTCCGCAGCAATGCATTTTTCATGGACTCCTCCTCATGATTGGTGCAGAGAATCCTTTCCAGTCTGAGCTTTATATGAGTCAAAAACGTATCCATTCTGCTTTGCCATGCATCTTTATTGCCTTCCTCGAATTGTCCGTATTCACTTTCTAATTCGAAAGCTTGGCTCGGCAAAGACAAAGTTCTCTTTCCACAGTAAAATTAGTTTTGTCCGGAGAATGACTTAGTCCTTCACGTTCCATACGTAACGCAACCCTCAACAAAGACCTCTTCTGAGCAATGGTACCAGTTGTAGGCAATCCTCGGATTATTAGCTCGTACTCAAGCTCACCAGATCCCAGATAATTAATTTCCATAATGGCGATAATTTGACGAACAAAAATATGGTAAAGAAAATATAAATAATTATGATAATTGGTGAAAATAAGAACGCAAAATAATTCAAATGACCTGTAGAAAAAACAGAAACACTCTCGGTATAATGAGAAATTTGCGTAAAAAATAAATTCTGGTTTTACCTGAAAAAAAAATAGTGAATCACAAACCCGCCCTCCCCACAAAAAAAAAATAGCAAAAACCAACTCCAAAAAGAGGTAATAATAAACCCTAAAAAAAACAACCCCAAATCGTGTCAATGAATTCGCACTAAATATTGATACGAAATTACCCTAAATCAATTTGGTTACGACCAAACACAGAACAATAATATGAACAAAGTTCGATCAGACGTAAATATCAAAATGTATCCGTCCAAAATCTGTTGTTTTCAAATCGTCGAATGACAAATACCTATTCACGCAAAAAAATAGTCTGATAAGTGTTATGTTCCACCTGTGTATTCTCGGATTTGAGACGACGCCACTGGAACAAATACAGTGCTGAATGGACATTTTCAACCGCGCTTAATTTCTATTCACTGGTTTGCATTTTTAGTATTATTATTATATTAGCTCTTCAAGCACACGGTACGCAAATTACGATATGTAATATTCTTTGGATAAATATAGCAAGTTTTAACTATAGAATCATTGAACTAGTGCTTTCACATCCAACTCTTCACAAAACCCCTCGTGAACCTAACAAGTGGCGCAGTCGGTAGGATCATCGATAAGGTGATTCATTGTTCGAGTGAAGTTTCGGCGACCTCCTTCTGGAATCGACTTCCGACCCTTCCTCATCAACAACAGAGCGGAAGAAGAGTATTTGCAGATGAAAACAATCTCAAGGATTGCAGCTGTATATGTAAGTGGATAAGTTAAGCATAATCTAGTTTTTGTTGTACCCACATTTGCTATCATGTCCAACCCAAATTCCGAAACTCCTTCTACCTCAAACACTCCTCCAAACACTACTCAAAATCCTCAAAATCCCAATGATATACCAATTCATTCTATGTCTGATATAAGAGCAATCATATCTGAAAATTTTGATGGTAATCGAGGTAAACTTTTTGATTTTCTTCAAGATTGTGGTCAAGCTTGGAGCCTTTGTCGTGGCTCTCAAAAAATACTTCTAATCTCATACATAGAATCCAAATTAAAAGGATCAGCAAGAGCTCAAACTAGATTTAAAGAATTCTATAACTTCGTCGACATTCGAGATTCTTTAATTGAACTATTTGGCGATAAGCGAGATCTTTCTCAAATCTTAGAAGAACTGAACACATTAAAACAAGGGAAATCAGAATCGGTGCAAAGTTATTTCAACCGAATAGAAACTCTCCAAACACTTGCTCTGAACACAACATCACTCCAAGATGTAGACGAATCGGTTGGCAGAATAGACATGATTAAAGAAATATTTTTGCAACGCTTCATTTTACACTCAAATGAAGACATTTCTTGTTGTTTGCGTAGATCGAAACCAGACAATATCAATTACGCTCTTACTGAAGCAATCCTAGAAGAAAAACACTTACTAGCAAGGAAATCAAAAAATCAAAATGTTATTTCCAATGAAAAGTACTGTAACCATTGTAACAAGAAAGGGCATACCTTCAGAGAGTGTTATTCGAAAAATAGAAATCCCATTAATTTTATTTCAGCTCAAGCGAGTACTCGACACTCTCAGCAATTCAATCAGAACCAACAGGGTTTTCACAATCGTAATTCGTCTCAAATGAAATTTTGCAACTACTGCAAAAATAAAGGACATCTCATCGAAGAGTGTCGTAAACGGGAATTTAACAACCGAAAAAAAGAACTCAATTCCAACCCTCATCAGAATCCTCAAAATACTTTTGTCAGACCAACTATGTCTACCAACTATAATGCACGAACTCCCTCAAATAATCCTTTAAGCTCGAACGAGTCCACAGTGAGTGTCACACTGTTGGAAAAAATCCTCATGAAACTGACACACCTCAAAATCAACCAAATTCACTACGTGACAGAGTGAATCATTTTTCGTTCAACTTAAATCCTAACAAAGACATTTGCTACATAAACCTACCACACTTCGATAAAAACGGAGACATACTCAATTTCCAGTTATTAATCGACACTGGATCTAACGTATCTCTTATCAAGACTTCTAAACTAAAAACAACAAATCTCGAATTCAATTCCAATGAAAAAATTTCACTAAATGGCATGAATCCAAATGCACCTATAGAGACCATGGGAAGCGTAATCTTAGAACCCATAATAAACGACCACCCTCTTAGAACAAAATTCCACATTATCCGAGAAAATACCAATATTCCATTCGATGGATTAATTGGTAACGATTTTCTTAAATCTGAAGATGCTGAACTAAATTACAAACATCACGAGCTAAAATTAAAACCTTTGCCATTTCCGTTAAAAATTCATTTGAATTCAAATCCTAATGATTCAAATACAATGTCCTTCAACCAAGATCCGAGACAGTAATCCGAGTCAACGTCACCAACGGAGATCAAGTTAAGGTCGGTTATAATTATGATACTTTTATTCTAGACGGAGTCTACTTAGCAAAAGCGATTTTATCAGTTGATGAAAATAATACTGCTTCCACTACCATTGTGAACACGCTCGAAAAAACCGTGCAAGTGAATTTCATAAACCTCCAACTAAGCGTTTTTCATGAGAGCGAGTCATATATCTTCGATTCATTCTCCGAATCAACCGAAATAAAGAAGACGGAACGATTTAATACTTTAGAAAATAACTTGAAACTTAGTCATCTTAATATTGAAGAAAAATCGTCAATCTCAAAACTATGTCGTGAATTTAATCACATTTTTTACCTACCCAATGATGAGCTAACCTACACTGATGCTATTCAATGCAAAATTCACACGACAACAGATATTCCAATCACTTCAAAAATTTATAGACTTCCTAGATGCCATGAAACTGAAGTTTCCAAACAAATAGATAAAATGCTAAAACAAAAAATTATCAAACCATCTGTCTCTCCTTACAACGCACCCCTATGGGTCGTGCCGAAGAAGGCCGATAGTTCCGGGCAACGAAAGTGGCGTATCGTTGTAGATTATAGACGTCTAAATGATGTCACAGTAGGAAACTATCATCCCATTGCTAACATAGACGAGATTTTTGACCAGTTAGGACATGCATGCTATTTCACAACCCTAGATTTGACTTCGGGGTTCCATCAAATCAAGATGGATTCCGAGGATGCGCCAAAGACAGCTTTCTCTACCTCAAATGCTCATTACGAGTTCCTGCGCATGCCCTTCGGGCTCAAGTGCGCCCCATCAGTTTTTCGAAGACTAATGAATACCGTCTTAACGGGGTTATTGGGTAACCAATGTTTCGTCTACTTGGACGACTTGATAATATTCGGCACAAATATCTCTGATCACGAAGAAAAACTCAAGTTAGTGTTTCAAAGACTTTCACAAAATAATTTAAAACTCCAACCCGATAAGTGTGAGTTCATGAGGAAAGAAGTTATTTATCTTGGTCATAAAATTTCTCAAAATGGCGTTCAACCAGATGTAACCAAAGTTGATAGTGTTCTGAATTTCCCAGTCCCTAAATCTCAAAAAAATATCAAAAAGTTCTTGGGACTCGTGGGTTACTACAGGCATTTCATACCTAATTTTGCAGGTATCGCCAAACCAATGACTGTCCTGTTGAAAAAAGACACTGAGTTCCTTTGGAGTAAAGAACAGCAAGACTCTTTCGAAATGTTCAAATCAATCTTAACTAATGAGCCTCTTTTACAATTCCCTGATTTCAATAAAGAATTTGTATTGACTACGGACGCCTCCAACTTTGCGATTGGATCTGTCCTATCACAAGGGGAACCTAGCAAAGATTTACCTATTGCTTATGCAAGCCGTACCCTCAATAAAGCTGAAATATCATATTCCTTCGTCGAAAAAGAACTCTTGTCCATAGTGTGGTCAGTGAAACATTTTCGTCCGTATCTATACGGAGAAAAATTCAAAATAGTAACAGATTGCCGTCCATTAACATGGCTCTTCAATTGCCGAGACCCTTTATCGCGATTAGTGAGATGGAGGCTGAGTCTAGAACAATATGATTATCAAATCTGTTATAAACCGGGTAGATTAAACTCTGTAGCTGACGCACTCTCAAGGAATCCGGTTTTACACATTCAACCCCAACAAATCACTTTTGATAATTTCATAAAGTTTCATTACGAAAATAATAACCTAATAGAGTATCCTATAATAAAAAACAATGTATTTGATAAATCTCCAAATATACTACTCTTTTCCAAGGATTTCGACGAATCCAGTGCTTATTATGAAACTTTAAACCAACTCTATGATTTAAATAAAATCAATATATACGATATCGAACTTCAACAGACTGTAGAACTGAAAAATGCGACATCCACTACGTTTCTCTTAATATCTCATTTAAACCACTTTGACAACCCTTCTAGCAAAGACATATTTTACGCACTTCAAAATTTCAAGAAGAAACATGCTGTATCAAACATGACATTATATTTACGCAATCCAATATCTTACAATCCAACACTAAAATGCGATGTACTAAATGAAATGCTCTTTTATTTATTCGATGAGTCAACTAAATTCATCATAGTCGATTCTGAAAAAATTAAACCAACTACTAAAGACGAAATTTGTAAAATCATAAATAAAAATCATTGTACGTCTGTGTCGGGTCACCCGGGATTTAGTAGAACTTACAAAAGAGTAAAGGAGACATTTAAATGACAAAATATGAAAAAGGATATTAGTCAGTTCATAAAAACTTGCAAGAAGTGCCAAGAAAATAAAGTAAACCGTCATCCAATTAGAGCACCCATGCAAATTACTTCTACATCAACTTACCCATTCGAAAAAGTATTTCTCGATATTGTTGGTCCTCTACCCATAACAGAAAAAGAAAATAAAACACATAACTACCTCATTATATAGACCTCAAAGCAATGGGGCCCTAGAAAGGTCCCATTCCACATTGAAAGACTATCTCAAACACTTCACAAATAAAAGTCAATCTGATTGGGATTCATTCATTCAAACAGCTATGTTCTCATATAATACATTAATTCATTCTACCACCCAATTCACACCCTATGAATTAGTATTTGGTCGTAAAGCGACTTCACCAAACCAAATAACCCAAAATCCTGAATTTTCGTATACGTATGATTCCTATCAGAAACAATTACAGTTGAGATTGAATAAATCGTTTCAAATCGCAAAAGAGAACATAATAAATTCCAAAGCGAAATCCAAAACCTTCTACGACAAGAAAATAAGTGACTACAATTTCTCAGTAGGCGATCAAGTTTACGTTCTTGATAAAGCGTCGCAACCGGGTGTAAGCAAGAAACTTGCACCGAATTATAAGGGTCCCTATAAGATAATAAAAGTCAACGCGAATAATTCTATATCTGTGAAAATAAAAAACAAGATAGTCTCTTATCACAAGGACTTACTTAAACCGTTTATTTCAGATGAAAATGATTCGAATACTTTTTGCAACGGGGATCCTCCTAGTGACGACTATCCACAGCCAGGTAGCTCGCGCCGAACAACCGGCGTATCACATAACACCGATTAGCGGAACGGCTGGTATTTTTTATCAGTCATTGGGAAATGTTAAATTTTATGACGATTCCTACACTCTCCTTTCTTTTGTAAATATTTCCTTTTCTATTCACAAACTAAAAGTCGTGGAAAAAATCTACATCAAATCGAAGAATTTATGTTATACCTCCGACCTCGAAAATGGAAATCTTTACGTGCATACTTTTCACTGCACGGATTCACTCGCATGATTTGATTATGAAATTAAAACGCTGAATAAGAAGCTTGATACAATCACTCATTTAGTCGGTCATTCTTTTGAACATAATATTCGTAGACGGCGAGGTATAATTAATGGGGTTTCTACAGCATTTAAATGGTTGTTTGGGACGCCTGATGCTGACGACGCTCAATATTATAGCGAAGCGATAAATTCTTTGAATAATAAAAACCGCGAGACTCAACTGTTAATGCAACAACAAATAAGAGTGATGTCTTCGGCAATAGAAAATTATAATAGTTCTGTTGTCTCATTAAAACTTAATGAAGAAACATTGAACCAAAATTTTAAAAAGTTCAATGCCTTCTCGTCTCAACTTAGTAATAAAGTGAATGAAATGACTCATATTCTATTGATTACAGATCATGTAAGCTTATTATTACAGATGATCACTGAGCTAAACGAAGAGTACGATCTTTTAATTACATCAATACTCTTCGCAAAAAGAATGTTATTCACCCTAATGTGCTTAGTCCGAAAGATTTGAGAAACGAGCTCCTCAAAGCTAAACTGGACTCTGATTTCGTTTTTCCAGTTCCTGTCGAAGATGTTTATAAATATTTTTCGATATGTAACCTCGAAGTTATTTATAATAATCATATTTTAATTTTCTCTGTGAAAATTCCAATAACTTCTAGTTTGACTTTTAATCTCTACAACTTACTTCCTCTTCCCACTCACGATTCTGCCACTTCAACGTATTCTTTTATTGATCCATCGCACCCCTTCCTAATCCTGAGTACGACAAAGAATAGGTTTGCTTTGATGAAGAACTTATCTAACTGCAAGAAGATTGACGAATCAACCAGACTATGCAGAGATCCTGTCACATATCTTACCACACAAAATCCAACCTGCGAAGTACTGCTCAAGCTCAACCAAATGAAAGAAATTCCAGAAGATTGCAACACAAAAACTATCAAGGCCAACCTGAAAATCTACCACAAAATTGCCGAAAACGAGTGGCTCTACATCGTCACACATCCAGTGGGAGCTACAATTTCCTGTGCCCCACATTCCGAAAACTTCATTGATGTCACTTTGGAGAAGACTGGAGTTTTGAAATTGAAACCACGTTGCAAGTGCTAAACATTATCCTCTGCCTTGATATCTACGTCTAACCAAACAAGCCTCTTCACACATTTCATCCCAAGTGTTGACATCAACATTGACGATTGCTGCGTGAAGGAGAAAGAGAAGATTAAAAAGGTTTCGATGGATCCACTTCATCTAACCAACATAAATTCAGACGAACTACGACATGCGAAACACAAACTACAGATGTTCGAAGAAACTTTGCAGTATGAAAGTAACAAGCCATTCCTCGGAGATCATCATACATGGTTCAACATAGTTCTATCCACAACCATGATAGCCAATGTCTTCATATCAATTTGCTGTTGTTGCTCCAAGTTTTGCTGCAGCTGTAGATGGCTACCATTCATTGGACGTTTCTTTCCACAAAAAAAGGCAGATCAGGAAGTTTGTGTCACATAGTCACATTTCTTCCATCTCCAATAGTATATTTCTTCACACCGAAAACCCAGCGGAAGTATACAGACACATAAGCGGAACCATCCAGAGCCGAGGTCAAGAATTGGTGCCTTTAAATCAATATCAGCGACATCCACCTGCTACCGTCACTGAAGTACCCACCAATGACTCTCAAGGTTACAGAAATCCATTCAAACCAAGAGTCCGCACATCCATATCCCGAGACAGGACAAATTAATCAATTTTTCCAACCCATTGATTTATTTTAACGAGGGAGGATCTGTTATGTTCCACCTGTGTATTCTCGGATTTGAGACGACGCCACTGGAACAAATACAGTGCTGAATGGACATTTTCAACCGCGCTTAATTTCTATTCTCTGGTTTGCATTTTTAGTATTATTATTATATCAGCTCTTCAAGCACACGGTACGCAAATTACGATATGTAATATTCTTTGGATAAATATAGCAAGTTTTAAGTATAGAATCATTGAACTAGTGCTTTCACATCCAACTCCTCGTGAACCTAACATAAGAAACAAGTCGTCGCACCGATGCACAAAAAATTACCAAGGAAATTCTCACAACAGAACAGTGATTCGGCAAATAATGCTGAAATTCCGCTATCGATACGCATAGGCTCGCAATCAAAGTAAACCGAAAGCAAAATCTGAAGAAAATACCTTACACGTTGGGCGCCAATTTGTTACCATAAAATTTCGTAACTTTCAAAATAGAAAGGAAAAAAAAAGAGGTGAGGAATTTATTTGAGTTTCCCGACAATGGTAAATTAAATAACTGGACAATAGACTTCTGGAATCAGACAAAGACGATGAGTGAGGTCAATCTAGCTCACAGGGTAGAGTGGTCGTGAGCAGCAGCTATTCACAGCAAAATTGGGGCGCCACCCAATTTTAAAAACTTTGTTTATTATTGTTATTACCCAATTCGCAGAACCATCGATTTATCGTCTTATCGATATGTTTCTACCCTTCTAATTCACAAAACCAATAACTATATTCATGAAATTATGATAGTCAGTGCAAAAAGTTGAAGAGAATGCAGGTAGTATAAACAAAATGCGTCAAAATTCGTCTGGGAGTTTAAGCCGTAAAAGTTTATGAATATGATTCTTATGTTGAAAAGAAGTGGTGAATGTGAAAAACTGACTTTCTTATTTATCTTAATTAGTTATATAATAAAGCGCAATAAAGTTACCGCAAAATGGCCATTAATGGTTTACAGACCGTTTGCGTTTTTGGGTGTTGTATTGTATGACACAGGTATGTATGATTATTTTATCGTGTTGACTTGACTTTACAAAATATAAAAAAAATGTATAGGTACGTGTTACGTAATCTAGAATCAAGACGGATGGTTTCCAGAGATAAAAAGAACGAACTGACCTTGGGTTTCACCAAGGTATGTATCTCAATGACTTTCAGGTTGCCTGGAGGCCATTAACAACAAAATCCAACAAGAAACGTGGATGCACAGATAAAACAGGAATAACGGAAACAGAAAAAGCCTTGAAAGTGAAAAGAGAAATAACCTCAAAATACTTCCATCAATATAATTTTGCAGGCAAACTCACCAAAGATGTAAGGCGACTTAGAGTTAAGACACGTGGTCAACTACGTGCTCGTTCTTTTCTTTTGTCCAGAACTTCGAGATCCTCATCAAATCCTCCAAAACTGGAGTTTGGTAGCGAAAAACGCACAAAACCAAAAATGGGCCCGAAGTAATGGAAAGATTTCTTGAAAATCAGCAACAATTCCACAGTTTTCACAACCAAGCTACCGTTCTAATTTTAGAAATCAAACTGACAAAACGCCGTGAGTAGATGAACATTTGAAAAAAACTGCAAACCAATTCTTTTCTCGCAGGATCAGATCGACTAGAGCAGTCAGATCACCCAACTATGACGGAACAGACCAACAGTTTGCAGGAATCCGTGCTCTAGTCACTCCCTAGATGTCAGACAAATCAGCTGTTATTTGTTTACAGAGGATGAGCGATCTTTATTGATTTTTAAAGTGGTACATAAAATTGATTTTGTGAAATGGTGAAGCCAATAAATAGAATGAATGTGTGTTTTACTGAAGAAAAATTGGTAATTGAATTTGAACCGTAACAATTGATATTTAGCGTTTTCAGTCCATTTCCATACAAAATGGTGGTCTTTGGTATAATTCTCCTCATTGGCCCGCCATATTTTAATCGATGCTATTTTTGACAAATTACTCATTATATTATTGATGTTTATGTGGAATGGATGATAATCATATTGATTCTGGGACATAACGATGCAAAATATAGTGTAGTATCAGAAATGATTGGAATCTACATTGAGCCGTTGGAATATTGCTGAATATTGTTGATTTGATAGGTTCTCAATGGTTTCTATTGATAATTAGCGTTCTCAGTCCATTTCCATACAAAATAGTGGTCTTTGGTTCAATTCTCCTGATTGTCCGGCCATATTTCAATCGATGCCATTTTTGACAAATTTCTCATTATATTGTTGATGTTTATGTGAAATGGATGATAATTATATTGATTTTGGGACATTACGAGGCAAAATATAGTGTAGTAACAGAAATGATTGGAATCTGCATTGAGCCGTTGGAATATTGCGGAATATTAATGATTTGATAGGTTCTCAATGGTTTCTATTGATATTTAGCGTTTTCAGCTCATTTCCATACAAAATAGTGGTCTTTGGTACAATTCTCCTGATTGGCCGGCCATATTTCAATCGATGCCATTTTTGACAAATTTCTCATTATATTGTTGATGTTTATGTGAAATGGATGATAATTATATTGATTTTGGGACATTACGAGGCAAAATATAGTGTAGTAATAGAAATGATTGGAATCTGCATTGAGCCGTTGGAATATTGCGGAATATTAATGATTTTATAGGTTCTCAATGGTTTCTATTGATATTTAGCGTTTTCAGCTCATTTCCATACAAAATAGTGGTCTTTGGTAAGATTCTCCTGATTGGCCCGCCATATTTTAATCGATGCTATTTTTGACAAATTTCTCATTATATTATTGATGTTTATGTGAAATGGATGATAATTATATTGATTTTGGGACATTACGAGGCAAAATATAGTGTAGTAACAGAAATGATTGGAATCTGCATTGAGCCGTTGGAATATTGCTGAATATTGTTGATTTGATAGGTTCTCAATGGTTTCTATTGATATTAGGCGTTTTCAGCCCATTTCCATACAAAATAGTGGTCTTTGGTACAATTCTCCTGATTGGCCCGCCATATTTTAATCGATGCAATTTTTGACAAATTTCTCATTATATTATTGATGTTTATGTGAAATGGAAGATGATTTTATTGATTTTGGGATATCACGAGGCGAAATATAGTGTAGTAACAGAAATGATTGGACTCTGCATTGAGCCGTTGGAATATTGCTGAATATTGTTGATTTGATAGGTTCTCAATGGTTTCTATTGATATTTAGCATTTTCAGCCCATTTCCATACAAAATAGTGGTCTTTGGTACCATTCTCCTGATTGGCCCGCCATATTTCAATCGATGCTATTTTTGACAAATTTCTAATTATATTATTGATGTTTATGTGAAATGGATGATAATTATAATGATTTTGGGACATTACGAGGTAAAATATAGTGTAGTGACAGAAATGATTAAAATCTGCAGTGAGCCGTTGGAATATTGCTGAATATTGTTGATTTGATTGGGTCTCAATGGTTTCTATTGATATTTAGCGTTTTCAGCCCATTTCCATACAAAATAGTGGTCTTTGGTACAATTCTCCTGATTGGCCCGCCATATTTGAATCGATGCTATTTTTTACAAAATTCTCATTATATTTTTGATATTTATGTGGAATGGATGATAATTATATTGATTTTGGGACATTACGAGGCAAAATGTAGTGAAGTAACAGAAATGATTGAAATCTACATTGAACCGTTGGAATATTGCTGAATATTGTTGATTTGATAGGTTCTCAATGGTTTCTATTGATATTTAGCTTTTTCAGCCCATTTCCATACAAAATAGTGGTCTTTGGTACAATTCTCCTGATTGGCCCGCCATATTTTGATCGATGCTATTTTTGACAAATATCTTATTATATTATTGAGTTTTATGTGAATTTGATGATAATTATATTGATTTTAGGACATTACGAGGCAAAATATAGTGTAGTAACAGAAATGATTGGAATCTACATTGAGTCGTTGAAATATTGCTGAATATTGTTGACTTGAAAGGTTATCAATGGTTTCTAATGATATTTAGCGTTTTCAGCCCATTTCCATACAAAATAGTGGTCTTTGGTACATTTCTCCTGATTGGCCCGCCATATTTTGATCGATCTAATTTTGACAAATTTCTCATTATATTATTGATGTTTATGTGAAATGGATGATATTAATATTGATTTTGGGACATTACGAGGCAAAATATAGTGTAGTAACAGAAATGATTGGAATCTGCATTGAGCCGTTGGAATATTGCTAATAATTGTTGATTCCATAGGTTCTCAATGGTTGCTATTGATATTTGGCGTTTTCAGCCCATTTCCATACAGAATAGTGGTCTTTGGTACAATTCTCCTGATTGGCCCGCCATATTTTAATCGATGCCATTTTTGAAAAAATTCTCTTTATATTATTGATGTTTTTGTGAAATGGATGATAATTATATTGATTTTGGGACATTACGAGGCAAAATATAGTGTAGTAACAGAAATGATTGGAATCTACATTGAGCCGTTGGAATATTGCTGAATATTGTTGATTTGATAGGTTCTCAATGGTTTCTATTGATATTAAGCGTTTTCAGCCCATTTCCATACAAAATAGTGGACTTTGGTACAATTCTCCTGATTAGCCCGCCATATTTTAATCGATGCTATTTTTGACAAATTTCTCATTATATCCTAGATGTTTATGTGGAATGGATGATAATTATATTGATTTTGGGACGTAACGGGGCAAAATATAGTGTAGTAACAGAAATGATTGCAATCTACATTGAGCCGTTGGAATATTGCTGAATATTGTTGATTTGATAGGTTCTCGATGGTTTCAATTGATATTTAGCGTTTTGAGCCCATTTCCATACAAAATAGTGGTCTTTGGTACAATTCTTCTGATTGGCCCGCCATATTTTAATCGATGCTATTTTTGACAAATTTCTCATTATATTATTGATGTTTATGTGAAATGGATGATAAATATATTGATTTTGGGACATTAAGACGCAAAATATAGTGTAGTAACAGAAATGATTGGAGTCTGGATTGAGCCTCTGGGATATTGCTGAATATTGTTGATTTGATTGGTTCTGAATGGTTTTTATTGATATTTAGCGTTTTCAGCCCATTTCGATACAAAATAGTGGTCTTTGGTACAATTCTCCTGATTGGCCAGCCATATTTTAATCGATGCTATTTTTGACAAATTTCTCATTATATTATTGATGTTTATGTGAAATGGATGATAAATATATTGATTTTGGGACATTACTAGTCAAAATATAGTGTAGTTACAGAAATGATTGGAATCTACATTGAGCCGTTGGAATATTGTTGATTTGATAGGTTCTCAATGGTTTGAGCCGTTGGAATATTGCTGAATATTGTTGACTTGATAGGTTCTCAATGGTTTGAGATGTTGGAATATTGCTGAATATTGTTGATTTGATAGTTTCTTAATGGTTTCTATTGATATTTAGCGTTTTCAGCCCATTTCCATACAAAATAGTGATCTTTGGTACAATTCTCCTGATTGGCCCGCCATATTTTAATCGATGCTAGTTTTGACAAAATTCTCATTATTTTATTGATGTTTATTTGAAATGGATGATAATTATATTGATGTGGGACATTACGAGGTAAAATAAAGTGTAGTAACAGAAATGATTGGAATCTACATTGAGCCGTTGGAATATTGCTGAATATTTTTGATTTGATAGTTTCTGGATGGTTTCTATTGATATTTAGCGTTTTCAGCCCACTCCATACAAAATAGTGGTCTTTGGTACAATTCCCCTTATTGGCCCGCCATATTTTAATCGATGCTATTTTTGAAAAATTTCTCATTATATTATTGATGTGTATGTGGAATGGATGATAATTATATTGATTTTCGGGACATTACGATGCAAAACATAGTGTAGTAACAGAAATGATTGGAATCTACATTGAGCCGTTGGAATATTGCTGAATATTGTTGATTTGATAGGTTCTCAATGGTTTCTATTGTGTTACAATAAAAATTCGTAACTTTCAAAATAGAAAGGAAAAGAAAAGATGTGAGGAATTTAATTGAGTTTTTCGACAATGGTAAATAAAACAATAACTGGACCAGAATCAGAAAAAGACGATGAGTGAGGTCAAACTAGCTCACAGGGTAGAGTGGTCGTGAGAAGCAGCTGTTCACAGCAAAATTGGGGAGCCACCCAATCTTAAAACCTTTCGTAGAAACTCACCTTATGATGACAACAAGATAAAAACGGGAAATTCACAAAGAACAGAATGCCCAGAAACCAATCTTTATTGTTATTACCCAATTCGCAGAACCAGCGATTTATCGTCTTATCGATATGTTTCTACCCTTCTAATTTACAAAACCAATAACTATATTCATGAAATTATGATTTTCAGTGCGAAAAGTTGAAGAGAATACAGGTAGTATAAACAAAATGCGTCAAAATGCGTCTGCGAGCTCCGTTTTAGCCGTTAAAGTTAATGAATATGATTTTTAAGTTGAAAAGAAGTGGTGAATGTGAAAAACTGACTTTCTTATTTATCTTAATTAGTTATATAACAAAGCGCAATAACGTTACCGAAAAATGGCCATTAATGGTTTACAGACCGTTTGCGTTTTTGGGTGTTGTATTGTATGACTCAGGTATGTATGATTATTTTATCGTGTTAACTTGACTTTACAAAATATAAAAAAAATGTATAGGTACGTGTTACGTAATCTAGGATCGAGACGGATGGTTCCCAGAGATAAAAGGAACGAACTGACCTTGGGTTTTTCCAGCAGCAAAATGGTTTTTCTAGAAGAAGAATGCCAGTTTTCGGGTCTGAGGTCAGAGTTGGAACATTCCGGCTCTTCACTGAGTTTTCCGGATAGGTCGATCACGAACACAAACTGTCCTTTACTGATTGGTGAGGAAAAATCACCAAGGTATGCTTAAACGGAGCTCTCAGGTTGCCTGAAGACCATCAACAAAAAAATCCAACAAGAAACGTGGATGCACAGATAAAACAGGAATAACGGAACCAGAAAAAGCTTCAAAAGTGAAAAGAGAAATACCCTCAAAATACTACCATCAATATAATTTTGCAGGAAAACTCATTTAAAGATGTTAGGCGGCTTAGAGTTGAGACACGTGGTCAACTACGTGCTCGTTCTTTTCTTTTGTCCAGAATTTCGAGATCCTCATCAAAACCTCCAAAACTGGAGTTTGGTAGCGAAAAACGCACAAAACCAAAATTGGGCCCGAATGAATGGAAAGATTCCTTGAAAATCAGCAAGAATACCACAGAAAATAGCGGTTTTCACGACCAAGCTACCGTTCTAATTTTAGGAATCAAACTGAGAAAACGCCGTGAGTAGATGAACATTTGAAAAAAACTGCAAACCAATTCTTTTCTCGCAGGATCAGATCGACTAGAGCAGTCAGATCACCCAACTATGACGGAACAGACCAACAGTTTGCAGGAATCCGTGCTCTTGTAACTCCCTAGATGTCAGACAAATCAGCTGTTATTTGTTTACGGATGATGAGCGATCTTTATTGATTTTTAAAGTGGTACATAAAATTGATTTTGTGAAATAGTTAAGCCAATAAATAGAATGAATGTGTGTTTTACTGAAGAAAAATTGGTAATTGAATTTGAACCATAACAATTGATATTTAGCGTTTTCAGTCCATTTCCATACAAAATGGTGGTCTTTGGTACAATTCTCCTGATTGACCCGCCATATCTTAATCGATGCCATTTTTGACAAATTTCTCATTATATTATTGATGTTTATGTGAAATGGATGATAATTTTATTGATTTTGGGACATTACGAGGCAAAATATAATGTAGTAACAGACATGATTGGAATCTGCATTGAGCCGTTGGAATATTGCTGAATATTGTTGATTTGATAGGTTCTCAATGGTTTCTATTGATATTTAGCGTTTTCAGCCCATTTCCATATACAAAAAAGTGGTCTTTGGTACAATTCTCCTGATTGGCCTGCCATATTTTGATCGATACTCTTTTTGACAAATTTCTCATTATATTATTGATGTTTATGTGAAATGGATGATAATTATGTTGATTTTGGGACATTACGAGGCAAAATATAGTGCAGTAACAGAAATGATTGGAATCTGCATTGAGCCGTTGGAATATTGCTGAATATTGTTGATTTGATTGGTTCTCAATGGTTTCTATCGAGATTTCGCGTTTTCAGCCCATTTCCATACAAAATAGTGGTCTCTGGTACAATTCTCCTGATTGGCCCGCCATATTTTAATCGATGCTATTTTTGACAAATTTCTTATTATATTATTGATGTTTATGTGAAATGGATGATAATTATATTGATTTTGGGACATTACGAGGCAAAATATAGTGTAGTAACAGAAATGATTGGAATCTGGATTGAGCCGTTGGAATATTGCTGAATATTGTTGATTTGATTGGTTTTAAATGGTTTTTATTGATATTTAGCGTTTTCAGCCCATTTCCATCCAAAATTGTGGTCTTTGGTACAATTCTCCTGATTGGCCCGCCATATTTTATTCGATGCTATTTTTGACAAATTTCTCATTATATTATTGATGTTTATGTGAAATGGATGATAATTATATTGATTTTGGGACATCACGGGGCAAAATATAGTGTAGTTACAGAAATGATTACAATCTACATTGAGCCGTTGGAATATTGCTGAATATTGTTGATTTGATAGGTTCTTGATGGTTTCAATTGATATTTAGCGTTTTCAGCCCATTCCCATACAAAATAGAGGTCTTTGATACAATTCTCCTGATTGGCCCGCCATATTTTAATCGATGCTATTTTTGACAAAATTCTCATTATATTATTGATGTTTATGTGAAATGGATGATAATTATATTGATTTTGGGGACATTACGGGGCAAAATATAGTGTAGTAACAGAAATGATTGGAATCTACATTGAGCCTTTGAAATATTGCTGAATATTATTGATTTGATTGGTTCTCAATGGTTTCTATTGATATTCAGCGTTTTCGGCCCATTTCCATCCAAATAAATAGTGGTCTTTGGTACAATTCTCCTGATTGGCCCGCCATATTTTAATCGATGCTATTTTTGACAAATTTCTCATTATATTATTGATGTTTATGTGAAATGGATGATAAATATATTGATTTTGGGACATCACTAGTCAAAATATAGTGTAGTAACAGAAATGATTGGAATCTGCATTGAGCCGTTGAAATATTGCTGAATATTGTTGATTTGATAGGTTCTCAATGGTTTGAGCCGTTGAAATATTGCTGAATATTGTTGATTTGATAGGTTCTCAATGGTTTCTATTGATCTTTCGCGTTTTTAGCCCATTTCCATACAAAATAGTGGTCTTTGGTACAATTCTCCTGATTGGCCCGCCATATTTTAATCGATGCTATTTTTGACAAATTTCTCATTATATTATTGATGTTTATATGAAATGGATGATAATTATATTGATTTTGGGACATTACGCGGCAAAATATAGTGTAGTAACAGAAATGATTGGAATCTACATTGAGCCGTTGGAATATTGCTGAATATTGTTGATTTGATAGGTTCCCAATGGTTTCTATTGATATTTAGCGTTTTCAGCCCATTTCCATACAAAATAGTGGTCTTTGGTACAATTCTCCTGATTGGCCCGCCATATTTTAATCGATGCTATTTTTGACAAAACCCTCATTATGTTATTGATGTTTATGTGAGATGGATGATAATTATATTGATTTTGGGACATTACGAGGCAAAATATAGTGTAGTAACAGAAATGATTGGAATCAACATTGAGCTGTTGGAATATTGCTGAATATTGTTGATTTGATAGGTTCTCAATGGTTTCTATTGATCTTTCGCGTTTTTAGCCCATTTCCATACAAAATAGTGGTCTTTGGTACAATTCTCCTGATTGGCCGCCATATTTTAATCGATGCTATTTTTGACAAAACTCTCATTATATTATTGATGTTTATTTGAAATGGATGATGATAATATTGATTTTGGGACATTACGAGGCAAAATATAGTGAAGTAACAGGAATGGTTGGAATCTACATTGAGCCGTTGGAATATTGCTGAATATTTTTGATTTGATAGTTTCTCAATGGTTTCTATTGATATTTAGCGTTTTCAGCCCATTTCCATACAAAAAAGTGGTCTTTGGTACAATTCTCCTGATTGGCCTGCCATATTTTGATCGATACTCTTTTTGACAAATTTCTCATTATATTATTGATGTTTATGTGAGATGGATGATAATTATATTGATTTTGGGACATTACGAGGCAAAATATAGTGTAGTAACAGAAATGATTGGAATCAACATTGAGCTGTTGGAATATTGCTGAATATTGTTGATTTGATTGGTTCTTAATGGTTTCTATTGATATTTAGCGTTTTCAGCCCATTTCCATATAAAATAGTGGTCTTTGGTAAAATTCTCCTGATTGACCCGCCATATTTTAATCGATGCTATTTTTGACAAAACTCTCATTATATTATTGATGTTTATTTGAAATGGATGATAATAATATTGATTTTGGGACATTACGAGGCAAAATATAGTGAAGTAACAGGAATGGTTGGAATCTACATTGAGCCGTTGGAATATTGCTGAATATTTTTGATTTGATAGTTTCTCAATGGTTTCTATTGATATTTAGCGTTTTCAGCCCACTCCATACAAATATTGGTCTTTGGTACAATTTTCCTAATTGGCCCGCTATATTTTAATCGATGCTGTTTTTGACTAATTTCTCATTATATTATTGTTGTTCATGTGAAATGTATGATAGTTATATTGATTTTGAGACATTGGGAGGCAAAATATAGTGTAGTAACAGAAATGAATGGAATCTACATTGAGCCGTTGGAATATTGCTGAATATTGTTGATTTGATACGTTCTCAATAGTTTCTTATGATATTTAGCGTTTTCAGCCTGTTTTCATACAAAATAGTGGTCTTTGGTACAATTCTCCTGATTGGCCCGCCATATTTTAATCGATGCTATTTTTGACAAAATTCTCATTATATTATTCATGTTTATGTGAAATGGATGATAATTATATTGATTTTGGAACATTACGGGGCAAAATATAGTGTAGTAACAGAAATGATTATAATCTACATTGAGCCTTTGGAATATTGCTGAATATTGTTGATTTGGTTGGTTCTCAATGGTTTCTATTGATATTTAGCGTTTTCAGCACATTTCCATACAAAATAGTGGTCTTTGGTACACTTCTCCTGATTGGCCCGCCATATTTTAATCGATGCTACTTTTGACAAAGTTCTCTTTATATTATTGATGTTTATGTGAAATGGATGATAATTATATTGATTTTGGGACATTACGAGGCAAAATATAGTGAAGTACAGAATTGATTGGAATCTGGATTAAGCCGTTGGAATATTGCTGAATATTGTGGATTTGATTGGTTCTAATTGGTTTCTATTGATATTTGGCGTTTTCAGCCCATTTCCATACAAAATAGTGGTCTTTGGTACAATTCTCCTGATTGGCCCGCCATATTTTGATCGATGCGATTTTTGACAAATTTCTCATTATATTATTGATGTTAATGTGAAATGGATGATAAATATATTGATTTATGGACATCACTAGTCAAAATATAGTGTAGTAACCGGAATCATTGGAATCTGCATTGAGCCGTTGGAATATTGCTGAATATTGTTGATTTGATAGGTTCTCAATGGTTTGAGCCGTTGGAATATTGCTGAATATTGTTGATTTGATAGTTTCTCAATGGTTTCTATTGATATTTAGCGTTTTCAGCCCACTCCATACAAAATAGTGGTCTTTGGTACAATTCTCCTTATTGGCCCGCCATATTTTAATAGATGCTATTTTTGACAATTTTCTCATTATATTATTGATGTTTATGTGAAATGGATGATAATTATATTGTTTTTGGGACATACCGATGCAAAATATAGTGTAGTAACAGAAATGATTGGAATCTACATTGAGCCGTTGGAATATTACTGAATATTGTTGATTTGATAGGTTCTCAATGGTTTCTATTGTGTTACAATAAAAATTCGTAACTTTCAAAATAGAAAGGAAAAGAAAAGAGGTGAGGAATTCGATTGAGTTTCTCGACAATGGTAAATAAAACAATAACTGGACCAGAATCGGAAAAAGACGATGAGTGAGGTCAAACTAGCTCACAGGGTGGAGTGGTCGTGAGTAGCAGCTATTCACAGCAAAATTGGGGCGTCACCCAATCTTTAAACCTTTTGTAGATACTACCTTATGATGACAACAAGATAATAACGGGAAAATCACAAAGAACAGAATGCCCAAAAACCAATCTTTATTGTTATCACCCAATTCGCAAAACCAGCGATTTATCGTCTTATCGATATGTTTCTACCCTTCTTATTCACAAAACCAATAACTATATTCATGAAATTATGATAGTCAGTGCGAAAAGTTGAAGAGAATGCAGGTAGTATAAACAAAATGCGTCAAAATGCGTCTGCGAGCTCCGTTTAAGCCGTTTATGAATATGATTTTTAAGTTGAAAAGGAGTGGTGAATGTGAAAAACTGACTTTCTCATTTATCTTGATTAGTTATATAACAAAGCGCAATAACGTTACCGAAAAATGGCCATTGATGGTTTACAGACCGTTTACGTTTTTGGGTGTATGACACAGGTATGTATGATTATTTTATCGTGTTAACTTGACTTTACAAAATGTAAAAGAAATGTATAGATACGTGTTACGTTATCTAGGATCGAGACTGATGGTTCCCAGATATAAAAGGAACGAACTGACCTTGGGTTTTTCCAGCAGAAAAATGGTCTTTCTAGGAGAAGAATGCCAGTTTTCGGGTCTGAGATCAGAGTTGGAACATTCCGGCGTTTCACCGAGTTTTCCGGATAGGTCGATCCCGAACAAAAACTGTCCTTCACTGATTGGGCTCGAAGTAATGGGAAGATTCTTTGAAAATCAGCAAGAATGCCACAGAAAATAGCGGTTTTCACAACCAAGCTACCGTTCTAATTTTAGGAATCAAACTGACAAAACGCCGTGAGTAGATGAACATTTGAAAAGAACTGCAAACCAATTCTTTTCTCGCAGGATCAGATCGACTAGAGCAGTCAGATCACCCAACTATGACAGAACAGACCAACAGTTTGCAGGAATCCGTGCTCTAGTCACTCCCTAGATGTCAGACAAATCATCTGTTATTTGTTTACAGAGGATGAGCGATCTTTATTGATTTTTAAAGTTGTACATAAAATTGATCTTGTGAAATGGTGAAGCCAATAAATAGAATGAAAGTGTGTTTTACTGAAGAAAAATTGGTGATTGAATTTGAACCGTAACAACACCTCTCCAACTTACAAAAAAAACTTGAGTAGAAGTTTTTTTTCCTTTTCAACTTATGCCGTAACTTTTAACTCCAAACAAAAAATTATTAAGAATGTAGAGACTACTGACTATTTTTAATTATTGTTATTAATTATCATCGCCATGTGAACTATCTGGAGGGTGAGCCTTCAAGTCTTTCGCGTGCCAGACTCCCTGAGTGCGTCCGTTGTCATCAGCGATCTCGTACGTCCATGGAGATAATGCCTTGTGGATAACAAAAGGACCAGTATATTTGGCAGCGGGGAATTTCTTGGTTGCATCGGACAGAACGTAATTTCTTTTCCACACCTTTTGCCCTCTACTGAACCTCTCATCACGATGCCACAGGTTGTAGGTTGGCTTTCTGCTTTCATAGGTCTTACAAAGACGGCGATGAACATCCTGGAAAACTTTCTGGAGGGCCTGAGCTCTTGTCTGAGGATCGACTTGGATATTACCCTGATGCGTGAGAATAGTAGGTGCTCTCTGCTTACTTAAATTGAGTTTCCGACCAAATACAATAACATTTGGTGTCATACTCGTTACCTCATGTCGTGCAGAACGTATGGCAGCTCCGATCTTTGGAAGGTGCTTCTTCCATGAGCGATGATCCTGATTCACATAACTGCTCAACATGGTCTTTAATACTCGGTGAACTCTTTCAACAGGAATTGCCTGCGGATGATAATTGACTGTATATTTCATCTCTATTAAATAAGTAGAAAAACCAATGTCTTTATGTCTTTGCAATTTATAAGAGGTTTTCTACTTATTCAATTTATAAGAGGCCCTCTTTGAGAAAATGGATGATTTTCAACTATTTTATCTCTATGCCGTAGCGTTCGAAAAGACCTCTGAAAACTTTGCTTTTGAACTGCGCTCCATTATCACATATAACTTAATCCGGTGGGCCATAAATTAGAATCACATAGTCCTCAAACCACTCAACGATATTCGGCGCAGTAGCTGTACGCAACGGGAAGAAGAGGACATACTTGGAAAAGACGTCACAGACGGATAATATATGGGTGAAGCCAGATGTTGATCAAGGCAAGGTTCCTACCAGGTCGACACTTATCTGTTGCCAGGGTCTTTCTGCAGAAGCTTTTTGTTCAGGCTTCGTTTTAATGCAAGTCGTGCACCTCCTGACATAACGTGTCACGTCGAATCGCATCTTTGGCCAAGAATATCGTTGGGCAATTCTTGAAAATGTCTCGAAAACACCTGAATGTCCACAGGTAGGCGGATCATGATTTTCCTTGATTATGGTAGAACGCCTTTCTCGAGGAACAACTTCAAGCCATGACGAAATTGATGCGGCCAAGTCAGGATAAGGACTCTTAGCTTTCTTGTAAAGTTGGTCGTTCTCAAACCACCAAGTAGGAAATTTAGCAGGGGCAGCTTCCACCCTATCACACATTGACTTATACCAGCGATCAGTACATTCATCATCCTTGTCAGCATCGGCAGCCAAATTGATCGAATCAATGTTCGGGACGGACCGAGAAAGAGCATCCGGAACCACGTGTTCTTTGCCCTTCCGGTGTACAACGTCAAAATCATATTGTTGCATTCGCAATGACCATCGTGCGATCCTTTCAACCGGGTCTTTAATGGAGTTCAGCCACTCCAAACTGTAGTGGTCCGTTACAACAGTGAATCTCGTTCCATCAAGGTATGGTCGCAGCTTCTCCACAGCAAATAGTACAGCCAGGCATTTCTTTTCCGTTGCACTATATTTACGCTCGCTCTTAGTCAGTTAACGACTCAGATAGCAAATGACGTGCTCTTCGCCGTCTTGCATCTGAGACAGCGCAGCACCAAATCGGAAGCGTCGCATTGTACGGTAAAGGGAAGTTCAAAGTCTGGGCAAGACAAAACGGGAGCTTTGATCAGATTCTCCTTGATAGCCAGAAAAGCTTCTTCATACACTGACGTCCATTCAAATTTGGTGTTTTTCCTGGTTAGAAGAGTGGGTGAAATGACAGTAGAGAAATTCGGCACGAGCCGGCGATACCACGAGGCCATTCCTATGATTCTTCTGACGTCTGCCACGTTTTTAGGAACAGGAATTTTCAGTATGGCTTCAACCTTTGCAGGATCAACAAGAAAACCCGACGATGTTACCACATATCCCAGGTACTTGAGCTCAGGTTTACAAAATTGACATTTTTCTGGATTAAGGGTTAAGCCAGCTTTGGAAATTCGATTAATAACCTCTTTGAGAACTCGAACATGGTCGTCAAATGTGGGCGTGCAGATAATAACGTCATCGAGATAGACAAAGACGTACTTCTCCATATCGACCCCAACTACGCGATCTATAAGGCGTTGCCAAATTGCCGGGGCATTGGTCAAACCAAACGGCATTCTCCTGAACTGGAATAGTCCACGTGATGTAACCGTGAACGCTGTGAGGGGACGGGAATCAGGAGCAATTGGAATCTGCCAGTACGCGGACTTGATATCAAGAGTGCTGAGATACTTGGCATCACGTAGCTTGTCCTGTGTGGCACTTATATATGGAATGGAATAAGCGTCAGGAATGGTAACTTTGTTTAGGCTGCGATGATCAATGCAGAAGCGCCAATCGGCCGTCTTTTTTTTCACCATCACTATGGGTGACGACCATGGCGACTCCGAAGGTTCCACAATTTCTTCTTTCAACATCTTCTCCAACTCCTCATTGGCTACTTTTTGCAGGGCATGTGAAAGAGGGTAATATCGCTGTTTAATGGGCAAAACATTCGTCTTGATGACCATTTCCACAAGGTTAGTGCAACCAAGTCGGTTACCCAACCCTTTGAAACATTCTTCCAATAATGTATCCATTGCGTTGTTGAGCATCCAATGTATCAATTGAGTTGAGAGCCATTATTTCGTGTGTTTCTGATGGAGTCGTACTGAAAGACCATTCGCCATTACACAAGTCAGAAACTATTCTCATTTTCTGCCAGAAATCAACTCCTAGAATCAAGCAGTGAGGAACAGTAGGTACCACTAATGCATCTATAAGCGCCACTCTATTGCGAAGCTTGAAAGGCAATGTCACTGATCCAATGGATTCACATGTCTGGCCATTTGCGACGGTGCAGTGAATCTTGTTAGTCTGTTCCAAACAACAAAATGAGCGCATCATTCTCCATCCAGAGTTTCCCAAGATGGTGCGGGTACATCCTGAGTCCAAAAGTCCCTTCATTGCTCTGCCAAACACTGAAATCTCCAAATATGGTCGACAGTCGTTCTTGGAATGTGAAAAAAGTAAACCAATACAGCTCGGTTCGCAAAAGAGTTAAGATCATTATTTGACGGAAAGGCTGTAGGTTTTTTAAGGCCTTCCCGGATACACGTTTTTTGAAACGCATGCCGGGCAAGTCTTTATGGTCGTATCAGGTGTTCCACAACCAAAACAGAACTTTTTCCTAGGATCCGGCAATGTCGAAAACTATGTCCTTGTTTGCCACAATTCCAACATCTCAACGTTGCTGACACAGCGTCGATGATAGGCTGCTCTTCACTATTCTGATTCGGAGATTCATGCTCATTGTCCGTGGCCTGACAGTCATCGTATGTCTCACTAACGGAAAACACAGCAGCCGATGGTTTATGGTTAGCAAGTTCAGGCTCCAAAAGCTGTCGATAGTTTGCTGGTGGAGGTGCAAAGCGCCTTATCCGACATTTGGTTTCCTCTATGACTCGACCAAGTTGAACAAGTTGCTCGATGAAGGTGATTTGTTCTAGAGCAAGTCGTGACTGGATATAGGGAAGAAGGTTTCGTCTGATAATTTGCAAACGAGCGGACTCAGGTGGAACTCTAGCTAACTTCTTGAATAAATTTTCCATCACCACGACGAAGGTCATGATCTTTTCCTGTGCACCTTGAGTCATGTGTCTGAGTTCATCCCACAAGGAAAATTCATAGTCCGATGGCTGAAATGCCTCCTTAAGCTGTTGACATAAATCTTTCCAACTTCTAAACTGTCTGGTTCTGAACCAAAGAAGAGCATCTCTCACAAATAATTCGGGTGCTGATCGGAGAAGTTGATCCTCTGAGACAGCACGAGATATCCGCAGCTCCTCAATTTGTTCTAAAAAGTCATTAACACTGGACTGTCCATTGAATTTCACGTTCCAGCGACTCACATCATGGAAGGTGTGGCGGGGATGATGGCTTCGCTCATCCATCGATCCAAACTTTCAAGATGCTGAACGATCCGACAAAGTCGATGGTCTATTCCGATGCAAAGATTCATCTCTAAAGGATTGAGGTGGATTTGCAAATGTCGAATTCCGAGATTCATCATCAGCAAATCGTACGTAAGCTCTTCCAGAGGTGACTGGTGATGACACTCGATAGGCGGGGACATCATATCTTCTCGAAACATTATCACAGTTTTGAATTCCAGGAGAGAAGATAGGCGAGTTCTGGTTAGTTACTATCTCAGATCCCGTCTGTGGTGGATATTGTTCCGAAAATCTGGACGCATTCGCATCTGTGGTTTCAATTGGTGGCTCTGAAGGTGAAGAATGTTGATGATGCAGTTGTTGCTGTTCCAGAATCGACTGTGTTTCGAGGTCATTCTCAGTGAGATCGATCAGATCTGAAACAGGTGTATGCTCCATTGGGGCCAGTACCTGACGTGAACATTCATCAGATGTTGTTTGAACTCCGTCTTTATAAATGTGATTGCATTCTTTGAAAACTTCTTGCCATTTCCACAGCAATGCATTTTTCATGGACTCCTCCTCATGATTGGTGCAGAGAATCCTTTCCAGTCTGAGCTTTATATAAGTCAAAAACGTATCCATTCTGCTTTGCCATGCATCTTTATTGCCTTCCTCGAATTGTCCGTATTCACTTTCTAATTCGAAAGCTTGGCTCGGCAAAGACAAAGTTCTCTTTCCACAGTAAAATTAGTTTTGTCCGGAGAATGACTTAGTCCTTCACGTTCCATACGTAACGCATCCCTCAACAAAGACCTCTTCTGAGCAATGGTACCAGTTGTAGGCAATCCTCGGATTATTAGCTCGTACTCAAGCTCACCAGATCCCAGATAATTTTTCCATAATGGCGATAATTTGACGAACAAAAATATGGTAAAGAAAATATAAATAATTATAATAATTGGTGAAAATAAGAACGCAAAATAATTCAAATGACCTGTAGAAAAAACAGAAACACTCTCGGTATAATGAGAAATTTGCGTAAAAAATAAATTCTGGTTTTACCTGAAAAAAAATAGAGCTAGGTTAATTACAAACCCGCCCTCTCCACAAAAAAAAATAGCAAAAACCAACTCCAAAAAGAGGTTCTAATAAACCCTAAAAAAAACAGCCCCAAATCGTGTCAATGAATTCGCACTAAATATTGATACGAAATTACCCTAAATCAATTTGGTTACGACCAAACACAAAACAATAATATGAACAAAGTTCGATCAGACGTAAATATCAAAATGTATCCGTCCAAAATCTGTTGTTTTCAAATCGTCGAATGACAAATACCTATTCACGCAAAAAAACAGTCTGATAAGAAACAAGTCGTCGCACCGATGCACAAAAAATTACCAAGGAAATTCTCACAACAGAACAGTGATTCGGCAAATAATGCTGAAATTCCGCTATCGATACGCACAGGCTCGCAATCAAAGTAAACCGAAAGCAAAATCTGAAGAAAATACCTTACACGTTGGGCGCCAATTTGTTACAATAAAAATTCGTAACTTTCAAAATAGAAAGGAAAAAAAAAGAGGTGAGGAATTTATTTGAGTTTCCCGACAATGGTAAATTAAACAATAACTGGACAATAGACTTCTGGAATCAGACAAAGACGATGAGTGAGGTCAAACTAGCTCACAGTGTAGAGTGGTCGTGAGTAGCAGCTATTCACAGCAAAATTGGGGCGCCACCCAATTTTAAAACCTTTCGTAGATGGTCACCTTATGACGACAACAAGATAAAAACGGGAAAATCACAAAGAACAGAATGCCCAAAAAACCAATCTTTATTATTGTTATTACCCAATTCGCAGAACCAGCGATTTATCGTCTTATCGATATGTTTCTACCCTTCTAATTCACAAAACCAATAACTATATTCATGAAATTATGATAGTCAGTGCGAAAAGTTGAAGAAAATGCAGGTAGTATAAAGAAAATGCGTCAAAATGCGTCTGGGAGTTCAAGCCGTAAAAGTTTATGAATATGATTTTTAAGTTGAAAAGAAGTGGTGAATGTGCAAAACTGACTTTCTTATTTATCCTAATCAGTTATATAACAAAGCGCTATAAAGTTACCGCAAAATGGCCATTAATGGTTTACAGACCGTTTGCGTTTTTGGGTGTTGTATTGTATGACACAGGTATGTATGATTATTTTATCGTGTTGACTTGACTTTACAAAATATAAAAAAAATGTATAGGTACGTGTTACGTAATCTAGGATCAAGACGGATGGTTCCCGGAGATAAAAAGAACGAACTGACCTTGGGTTTTTCCAGCAGCGAAATGGTCTTTCAAGGAGTTTTTGGATCTGAGGTCAGAGTTGGAACATTCCTGCTCTTCACTGAGTTTTCCGGATAGGTCGATCCCGAACAAAAACTGTCCTTCACTGTTTGGTGAGGAAAAATCACCAAGGTATGTATCTCAATGACTTTCAGGTTGCCTGGAGGCCATTAACAACAAAATCCAACAAGAAACGTGGATGCACAGATAAAACAGGAATAACGGAACCAGAAAAAGCCTTGAAAGTGAAAAGAGAAATAACCTCAAAATACTACCATCAATATAATTTTGCAGGAAAACTCACCAAAGATGTAAGGCGGCTCAGAGTTAAGACACGTGGTCAACTACGTGCTCGTTCTTTTCTTTTGTCCAGAACTTCGAGATCCTCATCAAATCCTCCAAAACTGGAGATTGGTAGCGAAAAACGCACAAAACCAAAAATGGGCCCGAAGTAAAGGAAAGATTCCTTGAAAATCAGCAAAAATTCCACGGTTTTCACTACCAAGCTACCGTTCTAATTTTAGGAATCAAACTGACAAAACGCCGTGAGTAGATGAACATTTGAAAAAAACTGCAAAGCAATTCTATTCTCAAGTGGATATGCTCTGTAGTTTTGTGGCGCATCCATGATTTACCTGATTTTTTTGGGTATTTCGCCACACCCTATCAAAAAACAATCAAACTAGTGGTAATATACCGGATCTTCTATATTAGCTGAAAAAAATTCTATCAGTAAACAATAAAACCTAAGAATATCAAACGTTTCAAAAGCGAATCTGCTTTCGTCGTCAGTGGAACCTAAAAAAGAAACAAATAATTCAAATTCAAAAATTATTCTACGTTTTTTCAGGATTTCGCAGTAAAAAATTGTGTTTTTTTGTGTTTTTGGCACAAAATGTCACTTTTACTCACATTGAAATGTTTGGTTTTGATTGTTTAACTTTATATATGTTCAGTATTTATAATTCATTTTTTTGGGCTATGTTCAATTTCTTAATAAAGGTAACCATGTATTACTTAGATTTACAGAGCAAGTTGCTACACTTTCGTTAGAATTTAACATTATATATGCACTTTCTTCAAGTTGACGTTCTTTAGAACATGATTCTTTTGTTAAGATTTTTGAATTATCCCAATTTATTCTATGATTATTATCAAATGCGTGTTGACAAATTCCCGATCTATGAAATTCCCTTTTTTTCATGTATGATTTATGTTCTTCAATTCTCTTTTTTAAGGGTCGTGAGGTCTCTCCAATATTAAATTTATTACATTCACAAGGAATTTTATAAATTACATTTTTAGTGGACTCATTAATATTATCAGGTCGAGTATTTGTTATATTAGAGCGAAGTGTGTTATTAGTTTCGAAAATGGTCCGTATATTATATGTTTGACCTAAACGTTTCAGTTTATGAGAAATTCCAGGTATGTATGGAATAATTAAATTAGTTATAGGTATATTCTTATCTCCTTGTCTAGGTTGTTCAAAACTATCAAAACAATTTTTAATAAAATTTACGGGATAATTATTTTTTGACAAAACATCTCTAATGAAATCTTTTTTGGATTCAAAATCGTCATTATCACAAATTATTTTTGCTTGATCATATGAACTTTTCACCACACCCTTTTTAATATTCAATGGATGATTGGAATTGAAATTGAGATATCTATTTGTGTGGGTTGGTTTTCTATAAATTTTGGTTTTGAAATTTCGAAGATCTTTTTTAATTAGTATATCTAAAAAGGGAATTTCATTATTTTGTTCTTTTTCAATTTTAAATTTAATCGTGAGTTCTTTATCATTAATGTGAATTAAAAAATCATCAAGTTTTTGTTCATCATACTCATATATAGAAAAAATATCATCTACTTATCTCCACCAAATCTAAATTGGTTTGTTCCATGAAAATATTGCTTAAAAGTGGAGATAAAGGAGAACCCATTGCCATTCCAAAGTCTTGTTGATAAAATTCATTATTATATTGAAAATATGTTGTTTTAACACAGATTGTTAAAAGTTCTAGAATTGCATTAATATCCAAGTCTGTTCTTTCTTTTAAATGACTATCATTTTCAAGTTTATCTCTTATGATCATCAATGTCTTATCAACAGGTACATTAGTGAAAAGACTTACTACATCAAAACTTACAAGAAGGTTATTGGGATTATAATTGATGTTTGATAATTTCTCTAAGAAATGTTGTGAATTTTCAATTTATGATTGTGTGTTGCCTGCTAAAGGAGTGAGTATGTTTAGTAAAAATCTGGCTAATGTATGAGTTGGTGAGTTAATACTACTGACTATTGGTCTTAATGGTATATTCTGTTTATGTATTTTAGGCACACCGTAAAAATGTGGTGCTTTACTATTATGTGGTGTCAGTTTAGATCTTTCATTATCTGAAAAAAACTTTTATGTTTTTTAAGTTTCGAATATATTTGTCTTTCAAGAAGTTCTGTTGGATCTAGTCAGTTTTGTGTAATTTCCATCATTTATTAGAGACATTATTTTATTTTCATAGGTTGTGTTATCTAAAATTACTGTTGCATTACCTTTATCTGCAGGAAGTATTTTTATATTATGATCTGACTTCAAATTTTTTATTGCTAAACGTTCTGCATGATTGATATTTTGTTTAATATTATAAGATTTATTTAAAATCAATTTTGATCTGATTCTAAATTCTTCTTGTTGTTCTTCTGGTAAATGTTGTGTTGTTGCTTCTATGGATGATATAATATCTAATTTATTTATAATTTTTGGTGTAACAGCAAAATTTAAACCTTTTGATAAAACATTGTTTTCATCATTTGAGAGAATTCTATTAGATAAATTGATAACTGTTTTTTCTATCATGTCATTGTTTGTAGTTTGTTCTGTATTATGATTTAAACTTTCATTAATCAATTTATTAAATTTATTGACTTGAATATTTTTTTGTTGAGAAAAATATAATTGAAAACTATTATCTAAACAATGACATATATGATCAAAGTCGTAATAAGCAACTTGCATCTCTATATTCCTTTTTGATATGTTTATATTGAAATAAAGTTTTTCTATATGAGATCTGTGAAATAGATTTTGAATCCGAAAAAGATTTCATTAGAGATGTTTTGTCAAAAAATAATTATCCCGTAAATTTTATTAAAAAGTGTTTTGATAGTTTTGAACAACCTAGACAAGGAGATAAGAATATACCTATAACTAATTTAATTATTCCATACATACCTGGAATTTCTCATAAACTGAAACGTTTAGGTCAAACATATAATATACGGACCATTTTCAAAACTAATAACACACTTCGCTCTAATTTAACAAATACTCGACCTGATAATATTAATGAGTCCACTAAAAATGTAATTTATAAAATTCCTTGTGAATGTAATAAATTTTATATTGGAGAGACCTCACGACCCTTAAAAAAGAGAATTGAAGAACATAAATCATAAATGAAAAAAAGGGGATTTCATAGATCGGGAATTTGTCAACACGCATTTGATAATAATCATAGAATAAATTGGGATAATTCAAAAATCTTAACAAAAGAATTATGTTCTAAAAAACGTGAACTTAAAGAAAGTGCATATATGATGTTAAATTCTAACGAATGTGTAGCAACTTGCTCTGTAAATCTAAGTAATACATGGTTACCTTTATTAAGAAATTGAACATAGCCCAAAAAAATGAATTATAAATACTGAACATATATAAAGTTAAACAATCAACACCAAACATTCCAATGTCAGTAAAAGTGACATTTTGTGCCAAAAACACCAAAAAACACAATTTTTTACTGCGAAATCCTGAAAAAACGCAAAATAATTTTTGAATTTGAATTAATTGTTTCTTTTTTAGGTTCCACTGACGACGAAAGCAGATTCGCTTTTGAAACGTTTGAAATTGTTAGGTTTTATTGTTCACTGATAGAATTTTTTTCAGGTAATATAGAAGATCCGGTATATTACCACTAGTTTGATTGTTTTTTGATAGGGTGTGGCGAAATACCCAAAAAAATCAGGTAAATTCTTTTCTCGCAGGATCAGATCGACTAGAGCAGTCAGATCACCCAACTATGACGGAACAGACCAACAGTTTGCAGGAATCCGTGCTCTAGTCACTCCCTAGATGTCAGACAAATCAGCTGTTATTTGTTAACAGAGGATGAGCGATCTTTATTGATTTTTAAAGTGGTACATAAAATTGATTTTGTGAAATTGTGAAGCCAATAAATAGAATGAATGTGTGTTTTACTGAAGAAAAATTGGTAATTGAATTTGAACCGTAACAATTGATATTTAGCGTTTTCAGTCCATTCCCATACAAAATGGTGGTCTTTGGTACAATTCTCCTCATTGGCCCGCCATATTTTAATCGATGCTATTTTTGACAAATTTCTCATTAAATTATTGATGTTTATGTGAAATGGATGATAATCATATTGATTTTGGGACATAACGATGCAATATATAGTGTAGTATCAGAAATGATTGGAATCTACATTGAGCCGTTGGAATATTGCTGAATATTGTTGATTTGATAGGTTCTCAATGGTTTCTATTGATATTTAGCGTTTTCAGCCCATTTCCATACAGAGTAGTGGTCTTTGGTACAATTCTCCTGATTGGCCCGCCATATTTTAATCGATGCCATCTTTGACACATTTCTCATTATATTGTTGATGTTTATGTGAAATGGATGATAATTATATTGATTTTGGGACATTACGAGGCAAAATATAGTGTAGTAACAGAAATGATTGGAATCTGCATTGAGCCGTTGGAATATTGCTGAATATTGTTGATTTGATAGGTTCTCAATGGTTTCTATTGATATTTAGCGTTTTCAGCCCATTTCCATACAAAATGTTGGTCTTTGGTACAATTTTCCTTATTGGCCCGCCATATTTTAATCGATGCTATTTTTGACAAAGTTCTCATTATACTATTGATGTTTATGTGGAATGGATTATAGTTATATTGATTTTGGGACATTACGAGGCAAAATATAGTGTAGTAGGTAACAGAAATTATTGGAATCTGCATTGAGCCGTTGGAATATTGCTGAATATTGTTGATTTGATTGGTTCTCAATGTTTTCTATCGATATTTAGCGTTTTCAGCCCATTTCCATACAAAATAGTGGTCTTTGGTACAATTCTCCTGATTGGCCCGCCATATTTTGATCGATGCTATTTTTGACAAATTTCTCATTATATTATTGATGTTTATGTGAAATGGATGATAATTATATTGATTTTGGGACATTACGATGCAAAATATAGTGTAGTAACAGAAATGATTGGAATCAACATCGAGCCGTTGGAATATTGCTGAATATTGTTGATTTGATAGGTTCTCTATGGTTTCTATTGATATTTAGCGTTTTCAGCCCATTTTCATACAAAATAGTGGTCTTTGGTACAATTCCCCTCATTGGCCCGCCATATTTTAATCGATGCTATTTTTGACAAATTTCTCATTATATTATTGATGTTTATGTGAAATGGATGATAATTATATTGATTTTGGGACATTACGATGCAAAATATAGTGTAGTAACAGAAATGATTGGAATCTACATCGAGCCGTTGGAATATTGCTGAATAATGTTGATTTGATAGGTTCTCTATGGTTTCTATTGATATTTAGCGTTTTCAGCCCATTTTCATACAAAATAGTGGTCTTTGGTACAATTCTCCTGATTGGCCCGCCATATTTTAATCGATGCCATTTTTGACAAATTTCTCATTATAATATTGATGTTTATGTGAAATGGATGATAATTTTATTGATTTTGGGACATTACGCGGCATAATATAGTTGAGTTATAGAAATGATTGGAATCTGCATTGAGCCGTTGGAATATTGCTGAATATTGTTGATTTGATAGGTTCTCAATGGTTTCTATTGATATTTAGCGTTTTCAGCCCATTTCCATACAAAATAGTGGTCTTTGGTACAATTCTCCTGATTGGCCCGCCATATTTTAATCGATGCTATTTTTGTCAAATTTCTCATTATATTAGTGATGTTTATGTGAAATGGATGATAATTATATTGATTTTGGGACATTACGAGGCAAAATATAGTGTAGTAACAAAAATGATGGGAATCTTCATTGAGCCGTTGGGATTATGCTGAATATTGTTGATTTGATTGGTTCTCAATGGTTTCTATTGATATTTTTTAGCGTTGTCAGCCAATTTCCATACAAAATAGTGGTTTTTGGTACAATTCTCCTGATTGGCCCGCCATATTTTAATCGATGCTATTTTTGACAAAATTCTCATTATATTATTGATGTTTATGTCAAATGGATGATAATTATATTGATTTTTCGACATTACGAGGCAAAATATAGTGTAGTAACAGAAATGATGAGAATCTGGATTGAGCCGTTGGAATATTGCTGAATATTGTTGATTTGATTGGTTCCAGATGGTTTCTATTGATATTTAGCGTTTTCAGCCCATTTCCATACAAAATGGTGGTCTTCGGTACAATTCTCCTGATTGGCCCGCCATATTTTGATCTATGCTATTTTTGATAAATTTCTCAATATATGGTAATGGTAATGGTAAGGGTGGGGGTACAAAAGCCCGGCGAGTAGGCTTAGTGGCCCTTTTCGCCAACCCCGTGCTTCCAACCCTCTTCACTCCAGTCATCCTGTCTTTGTTGTGAAGCGGAGCAGGTCATCCCAGCTCAGGTCCCTCAACTCCACCCGAGGAATGGTTGCCGCTCCTAGGACCCTCCTCCTCAGGCGACCCCACCTATCACAGACTCCCAGTAGATGGTAGGAGGTTTTCTCCGCCCTTCTACAGTATGGACATAGGGGTGATTCGCCTATTCCTAGTAAATGCAAGTGTCGGTTGAGCTTGCAGTGCCCTGTCAAAATGCCTACGATGATGCTCAGTGCCTTCCTACTCTTGTTCAGCAATTGGGCCGTCCTTGGTTTGTTGGGATGTGTGATTATCTCTCTGGCTTGCCTACAAGTCGTGTTATTTCTCCAGTTTTTGACTGTGTTCCCCCAGGCCCACTCATTCAGGGCCTCGGTGATCAGTCGTTTACTCAGGCCCAGGTGTGGTTCTGGACCGGGCTGGGGTGATGAAGAGCCTAGTCTGGCTAGCTCGTCCGCGCGTTCGTTTCCGAAAATGCCCATATGTCCCGGTACCCAAACCAGTTTGACCTTCTTGCTCTCGCCTAGGGTGTGCAGAGCATCACTGCAATCTTGAACCAGCGGGCAGCTGATCCTTGGCTTGCATAATGCTCTCAGTGCCGCTTGGCTGTCAGAATGGATAATTATGTTAACTTCTGTTCCCCTTTGAACCTCTTCCCTAGTTGCTACCTCCAGGATAGCAAAAACCTCTGCTTGGAAGACCGTGGTGAGCTTTCCGAGAGGAAAAGCCTCACCGGCATTCCTGTCTTGTCTGTATACTCCGGCTCCTGTAGCCTTAGAGTTGGCCTTTGAGCCGTCGGTGAACCAGATCTGCGTGCTACCTGGTGTTTCTGCCAGCGTGGTCAGCCACTCGTCCCTGGAAGGAAGGTGTACCTCAAAACTTCTGTGAAGTCTGAGTCTTCCATCCGTGGCTGTCAGTCCCGCCGCCAGTAGCGGTATCTCACGCCTCACAATAAAAGCTAATCTAGTGTGGCCAACCTCTGTGCCTCTATCCTTCCATACTTCCTGAGCTGACATCCTTATGTATGCTGCCATCGCTTCCCTCTTTATCCAGATTGCCAGTTCTGGCAGCGCAAGGAGAATGTTCAGTGCAGCTCCTGGTGTAGTCCTCATTGCACCGGTTATGCTCAGACAGGCCATCCTTTGAAGTCTGGTTAGTCTGATTTCGTTAGTGGCTTTCTCGGTGGCCGGCCACCAGACCACGGCTCCGTATGAGATCCTCGGTCTGATGACGGCTCGATAAAGCCAGTGAACGACGTGTGGTTTTAGGCCCCACCGCCTACCCACCGCTTGGCGCAGCATCCACATTGTGGCTATGCCCTTTTTAACTGTCTTTTCAATATGGGGTTTCCACGTTAGCTTACTGTCTAAGACCACCCCTGCGCATAAAAGCCCTCCAACTCCAGTCTAGTCAGAAGACTGTCCATTATCAGACACCAAAGCCTGGGTGAGTGGCAGCAGCCTTGGGGGCAACCTCCTTGCACGTCTGCCTCTACATGGCAGTCTCCTAGTGACGTTTTCACCTGGCGGTCCCGAAGAGCAGACCGAACCCAACTCACCAGGGAGGCCGGGGTTCCCCTGGCCGTAAGGCACTCGCAGATGACGTCCGTTTTAGCCTTATCGAATGCTCCTTTTACGTCAAAGAACAGGGTCAAGGCGACCTCTTTGTCGTTTAGAGTCCCTTCAGCTAGTTGCACTACGGCATGTAGAGCCGAGTCCGTACTCTTACCCTTGCAGTAGGCGTGCTGGTTCCTGTGAATTGGAGATCTCAAAAGAATCTCCTCCGTCAAATACCTATCGATCATCTTTTCTAGTGTTTTTATTTGAAAAGATGTCAAACTGATTGGCCTGTGGGATTTTGGTAGTCTGTAGTCTTCCTTACCAACCTTTGGGATGAATACCACCTTAGCGGTTTTCCATCGATCCGGGACGTGTCCCAAGGCGATGCTGGCTCGGAAGATGGATTTAAGTGTTGGTTTTAGCCGAGGCTCGGCCCTCTGCATCAACGCCGGGAAAATCCAATCAGGTCCTGCTGCCTTGTATGGACTAAACTCACTTAGCGCCCACTCTATGGATTCGTCGGTGACGATCTTATTCGCCGTATCCCAGTCAGCCATGAGGATAGGGGGGGGAGCTAGTGAGAGGGAGTTGGTGCTTTCTCCCGGAAAGTGAGTTTGGAGGAGTAGGTGTAGTGTTTCCTCCCTATTGTTAGTCCATGTGCCATTTTCCCTTTTCAACAGCCCTATCTCTGTTGTTCCCTCTGAGCCGAGCAGCTTCATGTGTCTCGCCGACTCTGAGAGAGATTCGATCTCCCCGCAGAATCCACGCCATGCAGCCCTCTTGCTACTTCTTACCTCTGATTTGAATTTCCTCCGGGATTCAACGAAGGTGTCCCATTCGAGCTGTCCACCCCCCCTGAGAGCTCGGCGGTGCGACCTCCTGGCGTCTTTTTTGAGCCGCTCTAGAGTATCATTCCACCATGGGACTTTTTTGGTTCTCGCCTTCTTGGGAGGACAGGATGCTTCGAATGCGGACGAGATTGCCTTGTTAAGGGCCTCTACCTCCGTCTCCAGTTCTTCCTTGGAGGTTATATGCCGGTCTCCGGTACCCACGGTCCTACTTAGACAGTTATTGAACTTATCCCAGTCGGTTGACCTCGGGTTCCGTTTGAGAAGCAAAGTTTCTCCTTCCGCCTCTAGCGTGAAGCGGATTAGCCTATGGTCTGACATTGTTATGTCGTTCGTAACACTCCAGTTTTTCACCTTACACAAATAATTTTGCGACACGATCGTTACATCTATCACATCGAGCCTGACGCGATTGACGAAGGTTGGCTCCGCGTTTTTATTGGCGACTTCAAGGTTTTCCGCTGTGAGGTACTCCAGAAGGGCAATACCTCTCGTGTTGGTGTTGGTGCTGCCCCAGATAGTGCAATGTGCGTTCGCGTCACAGCCGATAATAGCGGGACAACCTGACTTTTTCGTGTACTCAACGATTTTAATGAGTTCCTCCGTAGGGGGTAAGCGCACAGTATCGTACGGAAGGTAAATACTTATCAAAAACAACTAACGTATCGTTCCCTGGAATTTGTATTCTAGAAGGATCACGGTGGCATCCCTGGTGCCCAGCTGGGGTAGGTGGGTTACCTGCAGCTCCTTGGATGCCATGATACAGGTCCGTGGTCGATCTAGTCCTCCGTTGCCGGCGTAGGTGTTCATGCCGGTCACCTGGAGACCTCTGATGTTCTCCCTGAAATAGAAAGGGTCCTGGATTAGTACAATTTCCCCCCTTTTTGCCACCATGATGCTCGCAAGTTCTGCGGTGGCATCTCGGCTATGTTGGAGGTTGATTTGACTTACCCGTATAGTGTCCATTGCGAGGCGTACGATGGACGGGGCCCACGCTTTACTGACCTGTGGTCTGCTCCTCCACCGGGGGCTTGGAGGCTGCCGACGTGGGTGGCAGGGCGGGTCTCCGTTGGGTGCTAACCCTAAAGACCCTGAGTGAGACCAGTTCGAAGAACATGGTCCACCCTGCCGCGTCCAGCCTTTTAACCGTTTCCCGATTAACTCGGAAAACGAGTCGCCACTCCCCTGGTTTACCCTCAGTTGCTAGGTGTCGCCAGTTAGCGACACCTAGGGACCTGTTTTGAAGATCCAGCATCTCCATGATGGGCCCTACCACTGGCTTGTCCTTCCTCTTTAAGGTGAAGGTAACCTTCACCGGACGAGGAGCGTCAGCGGCACGGTATGCCCTGAAGTTTCGGTCTCCCCTGACTAGCTGCGGACATTCCGTCAGCAGCCAGTCTCGCGAGACCTCGTCCTCCGCCGTGACCAGGAACCAGCCATTTTCCTGTAAGCCAGAGTTCCGAAAGCGGAGTTCGTGACCTCCGGCGAGTTCCTTACAGGACTCCCGCTGTAAGGAACTCGCCATGGTCACCCTCATCTTCTCGATGAGGTGACTCCTAATTGCTTCCGCTTCCTCTGGGTGCACCGTGAAGTCGTCTCCCTCGGGGAGGATGACGACTTCATTAGCCCTTCCGACTGCCGAGCGGTAAGAGCAAGTCGAGGGGCCCTCAGCAGACGCCGGCGCCGATACCGGGCAACTCCTCAGAAGAGGTGACCTACCCGGTTGACCGCCGCGGCTAACCGCCGACGAAGCACCCCCTCTTGGTCTCTTCGTTCTTCTGTCAGGCGTGGACTTGTCACTCCTGCCCCTCTTCTTCCCATCTGCCGGGACCCTGGGTGGGGTGGGCTCTGGGTCTTCCCTGGTGGATGCTGGGCCCTCCGGGAGCTTGATGGGCGTAAGCTGCTTAGCTACCCTTCTGGCATCCCTTGATGTCGGGCCTCTCCTATGGGCCTTCTTGATGGCAGATCTCTCAGCCCCTGCGTGCCCAGAAGGATTCTGACCATCCGCCGTTGCAGCGTTGGTAGCAAGGGAGGTGGTCTGCCGGCTGGTGCCAGCCTGCAGTTCCTCTCTTTTCCGCCTACGCTCCTCACAAGGCTTTTCGGTCCGTTTGCGGTTTTTCGTTTCCTTCTTTTTGAGTTTCAGCTGTTGCAGCTGCTCTGGCGTGAGAGCCGGACGAGCGTCTGGGACGAGGGCCCCTGAAGCGCCGGACGCCATTGAGCTGCTACTGCCTGGAGCGTAAGCCCCTGGTAGTTCAGCTTGCTCAGTCCCGGGGTCGATTGCCGAGACGAATGAGGGCGTCTCTTCCATGGGTGGTGCCACATCAATTTCAGTGGCGCTTGAACTCTTGGGGCCAGGATTGCCCTCTAAACTGTTTGTTGGCGATTTTTTACCTGAAAAAGAGTTAGTATCGTTTTCCATGATGATTGGGGGGTGGGTTGTTCGTAAGTATGTCGGTCTCCATGAAGGTAGGGTCAGTTTAAGGTAGGTGTGGTCTGGTTTTGATGTCATGTTAGAGCTCGCTTCCTCCACCGCTCCAACCCCGGCTTCGTGGAAGAATGTGCTTGCCCCAGTGACGAAGTCCGGCAGCCGCGGTTGTATCACCCCCAACTCGAGCAGCAGGGTCTTGACCAGGCGCCACCTGGCACTACTACCCGAGTTGAGATTTTACACCGGTTGATGGGGCAGCCCTCTACATCGGCTAGATAAGAGTGGGCCCCTGTACTAACTACGGCGGCCTAGGGAAATTGCCGTAAACCCTAGTTGTTACGCCGCTACTTACCGGATCGGCATCACTGGGATTCCGCCTCATCGGCGAAGGAAGGACGCGGCTTTAGTCCCCGAGCTCCCACATGACATTCTTGACCCCCTCCTTCTTTCCTGGGATTGGGACCAGCTAGGTGACGGCTTCAAGGCCGCGTGACGTTGGGTGAAGACACCTAGCAACACAAACACCACGCGGCAGTATACCCTCACCTAGGCGAAGTTTCTCAATATATTATTGATGTTTAATTGAAATGGATGATAATTATATTGATTTTGGGACATTGTGAGGCAAAATATAGTGTAGAAACAGAAATGATTGGAATCTACATTGAGCCGTTGGAATATTGCTGAATATTGTTGATTTGATAGGTTCTCAATGGTTTCTATTGATATTTAGCGTTTTCAGCCCATTTCCATACAAAATAGTGGTCTTTGATACAATTCTCCTGATTGGCCCGCCGTTTTTTAATCGATGCTATTTTTGAAAAATTTCTCATTATATTATTGATGTTTATGTGAAATGGATGATAATTATATTGATTTTGGGACATTACGGGGCAAAATATAGTGTAGTAACAGAAATGATTGGAATCTACATTGAGCCGTTGAAATATTGCTGAATATTGTTGATTTGATAGGTTCCCAATGGTTTCTATTGATATTTAGCGTTTTCAGACCATTTCCATACAAGATAGTGGTCTTTGGTACAATTTTCCTGATTGGCCCGCCATATTTCAATCGATGCTATTTTTGACAAAATTCTTATTATATTATTGATGTTTATGTGAAATGGATGATAATTATATTGATTTTGGGACATTACGAGGCAAAATATAGTGTAGTAACAGAAATGATTGGAATCTACATTGAGCCGTTGGAATATTGCTGAATATTGTTGATTTGATTGGTTCTCAATGGTTTCTATTGATATTTAGCGTTTTCAGCCCATTTCCATACAAAATAGTGGTCTTTGGTACAATTCTCCTGATTGGCCCGCCATATTTTAATCGATGCTATTTTTGACAAAATTCTCATTATATAATTGATGTTTATGTGAAATGGATGATGATTATTTTGATTTTGGGACATTACGAGGCAAAATATAGTGTAGTAACAGCAATTATTGGAATCTACATTGAGCCGTTAGAATATTGCTGAATATTTTTGATTTGATAGTTTCTCAATGGTTTCTATTGATATTTAGCGTTTCCAGCCCACTCCATACAAAATAGTGGTCTTTGGTACAATTCTCCTTATTGGCCAGCCATATTTTAATCGATGCTATTTTTGACAAATTTCTCATTATATTATTGATGTTTATGTGAAATGGATGATAATTATATTGATTTTGGGACATTACGATGCAAAATATAGTGTAGTGACAGAAATTATTAGAATCTACATTGAGCCGTTGGAATATTGCTGAATATTGTTGATTTGATAGGTTCTCAATGGATTTTATTGATATTTAGCGTTTTCAGCCCATTTCCATACAAAATAGTGGTCTTTGGTACAATTCTCCTGATTGGCCCGCCATGTTTTGATCGATGCTATTTTTGACAAATTTCTCATTATATTATTGATGTTTATGTGAAATGGATGATAATTATATTGATTTTGGGACATTACGAGGCAAAATATAGTGTAGTGACAGAAATGATTGGAATCTACATTGAGCCGTTGAAATATTGTTGAATATTGTTGATTTGATAGGTTCCCAATGGTTTCTATTGATATTTAGCGTTTTCAGCCCATTTCCATACAAAATAGTGGTCTTTGGTACAATTCTCCTGATTGGCACGCCATATTTTAATCGATGCTATTTTCGACAAAACCCTCATTATATTATTGATGTTTATGTGAAATGGATGATAATTATATTGATTTTGGGACATTACGAGGCAAAATATAGTGTAGTAACAGAAATGATTGGAATCTACATTGAGCCGTTGGAATATTGCTGAATATTTTTGATTTGATAGTTTCTCAATGGTTTCTATTGATATTTAGCGTTTTCAGCCCATTTCCATACAAAATAGTGGTCTTTGGTACAATTCTCCTGATTGCCCGCCATATTTGATCGATGCTATTTTTGACAAAATTCTCATTATATTATTGATGTTTATGTGAAATGGATGATAATTATATTGATTTTGGGACATTACGAGGCAAAATATAGTGTAGTAACAGAAATGATTGGAATCTACATTGAGCCGTTGGAATATTCCTGAATATTGTTGATTTGATTGGTTCGCAATGGTTCCTATTGATATTTAGCGTTTTCAGCCCATTTCCATACAAAACAGTGGTCTTTGGTACAATTCTCCTGATTGTCCGCCATATTTTAATCGATGCTATTTTTGACCAATTTCTCATTATATTATTGATGTTTATGTGAAATGGATGATAATTATATTGATTTTGGGACCTTACGGGGCAAAATATAGTGTAGTAACTGAAATGATTGGAATCTACATCGAGCCGTTGGAATATTGCTGAATATTGTTGATTTGATAGGTTCTCAATGGTTTCTATTGATATTTAGCGTTTTCAGCCCATTTCCATACAAAATAGTGGTCATTGGTACAATTCTCCTGATTGGCCCGCCATATTTTGATCGATGCTATTTTTGACAAAATTCTCATTATATTATTGATGTTTATGTAAAATGGATTATAATTATATTGATTTTTCGACATTACGAGGCAAAATATAGTGTAGTAACAGAAATGATGGGAATCTGGATTGAGCCGTTGGAATATTGCTGAATATTGTTGATTTGATAGTTTCTCAATGGTTTCTATTGATATTTAGCGTTTTCAGCCCATTTCCATACAAAATAGTGGTCTTCGGTACAATTCTCCTGATTGGCCCGCCATATTTTGATCGATGCTATTTTTGAAAAATTTCTCAATATATTATTAATGTTTTAATTGAAATGGATGATAATTATATTGATTTTGGGACATTACGGGGCAAAATATAGTTGTAGTAACAGAAATGATTGGAATCTACATTGAGCCGTTGGAATATTGCTGAATATTGTTGATTTGATAGGTTCTCAATGGTTTTCTATTGATATTTAGTGTTTTCAGCCCATTTCCATACAAAATAGTGGTCTTTGGTACAATTCTCCTGATTGGCCCGCCATATTTTAATCGATGCTATTTTTGACAAATTTCTTATTATATTATTGATGTTTATGTGAAATGGATGATAATTATTGATTTTGGGACATTACGGGGCAAAATATAGTGTAGTAACAGTAATGATTGGAATCTTCATTGAGCCATTGGAATATTGCTGAATATTGTTGATTTGATAGGTTCCCAATGGTTTCTATTGATATTTAGCGTTTTCAGCCCATTTCCATACAAAATAGTGGTCTTTGGTACAATTTTCCTGATTGGCCCGCCATATTTTAATCGATGCTATTTTTGACAAAATTCTCATTATATTATTGATGTTTATGTGAAATGGATGATAATTATATTGATTTTGGGACATAACGAGGCAATATATAGTGTAGTAACAGAAATGATTGGAATCTACATCGAGCCGTTGGAATATTGCTGAATATTGTTGATTTGATTGGTTCTTAATGGTTTCTATTGATATTTAGCGTTTTCAGCCCATTTCCATACAAAATAGTGGTCTTTGGCACAATTCTCCTGATTGGCCCGCCATATTTCAATCGATGCTATTTTTGACAAAATTCTCATTATATAATTGATGTTTATGTGAAATGGATGATAATTATATTGATTTTGGGACATTACCAGGCAAAATATAGTGTAGTAACAGAAATGATTGAAATCTACATTGAGCCGTTGGAATAAAGCTGAATATTTTTGATTTGATAGTTTCTCAATGGTTTCTATTGATATTTAGCGTTTTCAGCCCACTTCATACAAAATAGTGGTCTCTTTGGTACAATTCTCCTTATTGGCCAGCCATATTTTAATCGATGCTATTTATGACAAATTTCTCATTATATTATTGATGTTTATGTGAAATGGATGATAATTATATTGATTTTGGGACATTACGATGCAAAATATAGTGTGGTAACAGAAATGATTGGAATCTACATCGAGCGGTTGGAATATTGCTGAATATTGTTGATTTGATAGGTTCCCAATGGTTTCTATTGATATTTAGCGTTTTTAGCCCATTTTCCATACAAAATAGTGGGTCTTTGGTACAATTCTCCCGATTGGCCCGCCATATTCTAATTGATGCTATTTTTGACAAAACCCTCATTATATTATTGATGTTTATGTGAAATGGATGATAATTATATTGATTTTGGGACATTACGAGGCAAAATATAGTGTAGTAACAGAAATGATTGGAATTTACATTGAGCCGTTGGAATATTGCTGAATATTTTTTGATTTGATAGTTTCTTTAACGATTTCTATTGATATTTGGCGTTTTCAGACCACTCCATACAAAAAAGTGGTCTTTGGTACAAGTTCTCCTTATTGGCCTGCCATATTTTAATCGATGCTATTTTTGACAAATTTCGCATCATATTATCGATGTTTATGTGAAATGGATGATAAATATGATGATTTTTGGACATAAACGATGCAAAATATAGTGTAGTTACAGAAATGATTGGAATCTACATTGAGCCGTTGGAATATTGCTGAATATTGTTGATTTGATAGGTTCTCATTGGTTTCTATTGATATTCAACGTTTTCAGCCCATTTCCATACAAAATAGTGGTCTTTGGTACAACTCTCCTGATTGGCCCGCCATATTTTGATCGATGCCATTTTTGACAAATTTCTCATTATATTATTGATGTTTATGTGAAATGGATGTAATTTTATTGATTTTGGGACATTACGAGGCAAAATATAGTGTAGTAACAGAAATGATTGGAATCTGCATTGAGCCGTTGGAATATTGCTAAATATTGTTGATTTGATAGGTTCTTAATGGTTTCTATTGATATTAAGCGTTTTCAGCCCATTTCCATACAAAATAGTGGTCTTTGGTACAATTCTCCTGATTGGCCCGCCATATTTTAATCGATGCTATTTTTGACAAATTTCTCATTATATTATTGATGTTTATGTGAAATGGATGATAATTATATTGATTTTGGAACATTACGAGGCAAAATATGGTGTAGTAACAGGAATGATTGGAATCTGCATTAAGCCGTTGGAATATTGCTGAATATTGTTGATTTGATTGGTTCTCAATAGTTTCTATTGATATTTAGCGTTTTCAGCCCATTTCCATACAAAATAGTGGTCTTTGGTACAATTCTCCTGATTGGCCCGCAATATTTCAATCGATGCTATTTTTGACAATTTTCTCAATATATTATTGATGTTTATGTGAAATGGATGACAATTATATTGATTTTGGGACATTACGAAGCAAAATATATTGTAGTAACAGAAATGATTGGAATCTGCATTGAGCTGTTGAAATATTGCTGAATATTGTTGATTTGATAAGTTCTCAATGGTTTCTATTGATATTTAGAGTTTTCAGCCCATTTCCATACAAAATAGTGGTCTTTGGCACAATTCTCCTGATTGGTCCGCCATATTTAGACGATTACTATTTTTGACAAAATTCTCTTTATATTATTGATGTTTATGTGAGATGGATGATAATTATATTGATTTTGGGACATTACGAGGCAAAATATAGTGTATTAACAGAAATGTTTCTCAATGGTTTTTATTGATATTTAGCGTTTTCAGCCCATTTCTATACAAAATAGTGGTCTTTGGTACAATTCTCCTGCTTTGCCCACTATATTTTAATCGATGCTATTTTTGACAAATTTCTCATTATATTATTGATGTTCATTGTGAAATGGATGATAATTATATTGATTTTGGGACATTACGAGGCAAAATATGGTGTAGTAACAGAAATGATTGAATCTGCATTGAGCCGTTGGAATATTGCTGAATATTGTTGATTTGATAGGTTCTCAATGGTTTCTATTGATATTCAGCGTTTTCAGCCCATTTCCAGACAAAATAGTGGTCTTGGTACAAATTCTCCTGATTGGGCCGCCATATTTTGATATATGCTATTTTTGACGAATTTCTCATTATATTATTGATGTTTATGTGAAATGGATGATAATTATATTGACTTTGGGACATTACGAGGCAAAATATAGTGTAGTAACAGAAACGATTGGAATCTGCATTGAGCCGTTGGAATATTGCTGAATATTGTTGATTTGATAGGTTCTCAATGGTTTCTATTGATATTTAGCGTTTTCAGCCCATTTCCAGACAAAATAGTGGTCTTTGGTACAATTCTCCTGATTGGGCCGCCATATTTTGATATATGCTATTTTTGACGAATTTCTCATTATATTATTGATGTTTATGTGAAATGGATGAAAAACATATTGATTTTGGGACATAACGAGGCAAAATATAGTGTAGTAACCGGAATGATTGGAATGTGCATTGAGCCGTTGGAATATTGCTGAATATTGTTGATTTGATAGGTTCTCAATGGTTTCTATTGATATTTAGCGTTTTCAGCCCATTTCCATACAAAATAGTGGTCTTTGGTACAATTCTCCTGATTGTGCCGCCATATTTTGATATATGCTATTTTTTGACGAATTGTTATTATATTATTGATGTTTATGTGAAATGGATAATTATATTGATTTTGGGACATTACCAGGCAAAATATAGTGTAGTAACCGAAATGATTGGAATCTGCATTGAGCCGTTGGAATATTGCTGAATATTGTTGATTTGATAGGTTCTCAATGGTTTCCATTGATATTTTAGCGTTTTCAGCCAAAATAGTGGTCTTTGGTACAATTCTCCTGATTGGCCGCCATATTTTGATATATGCTATTTTTTGACGAATTTTTCATTATATTATTGATGTTTATGTGAAATGGATGATAATTATATTGATTTTGGGACATTACGAGGCAAAATATAGTGTAGTAACAGAAATGATTGGAATCAGCATCGAGTCGTTGGAATATTGCTGAATATTATTGATTTGATAGGTTCTCAATGGTTTCTATTGATATTAAGCGTTTTCAGCCCATTTCCAGACAAAATAGTGGTCTTTGGTACAATTCTTCTGATTGGGCCGCCATATTTTGATATATGCTATTTTGACGAATTTCTCATTATATTATTGATGTTTATGTGAAATGGATGATAATTATATTGATTTTGGGATATTACGAGGCAAAATATAGTGTAGTAACAGAAATGATTGGAATCTGCATGGAGCCGATGGAATATTGCTGAATATTGTTGATTTGATAGGTTCTCAATGCTTTCTATTGATATTTAGCGTTTTCAGCCCATTTCCATACAAAATAGTGGTCTTTGGTACAATTCTCCTGATTGGGCCGCCATATTTTGATATATGTATTTTTGACGAATTTCTCATTATATTATTGATGTTTATGTGAAATGGATAATAATTATATTGATTTTGGGTCATCACGAGGCAAAATATAGTGTAGTAACAGAAATGATTGGAATCTGCATTGACCCGTTGGAATATTGCTGAATATTGTTGATTTGATAGGTTCTCAATGGTTTCTATTGATATTTAGCGTTTTCAGCCCATTTCCATACAAAATTGTGGTCTTTGGTACAATTCTCCTGATTGGGCCGCCATATTTTGATATATGCTATTTTTGACGAATTTCTCAATTATATTATTGATGTTTATGTGAAATGGATGATAATTATATTGATTTTGCGACATTACGAGGCAAAATATAGTGTAGTAACAGAAATGATTGGAATCTGCATCGAGCCGTTGGAATATTGCTAAATATTATTCATTTGATAGGTTCTCAATGGTTTCTATTGATATTTAGCGTTTTCAGCCCATTTCCAGACAAAATAGTGGACTTCGGTACAATTCTCCTGATTGGGCCGCCATATTTTGATATATGCTATTTTTGACGAATTTCTCATTATATTATTGATGTTTATGTGAAATGGATGATAATTATATTGATTTTGGGATATTACAAGGCAAAGTATAGTGTAGTAACAGAAATGATTGGAATCTGCATTGAGCCGATGGAATATTGCTGAATATTGTTGATTTGATAGGTTCTCAATGCTTTCTATTGATATTTAGCGTTTTCAGCCCATTTCCATACAAAATAGTGGTCTTTGGTACAATTCTCCTGATTGGGCCGCCATATTTTGATATATGTATTTTTGACGAATTTCTCATTATATTATTGATGTTTATGTGAAATGGATAATAATTATATTGATTTTGGGACATCACGAGGCAAAATATAGTGTAGTAACAGAAATGATTGGAATCTGCATTGAGCCGATGGAATGTTGCCGAATATTGTTGATTTGATAGGTTCTCAATGGTTTCTATTGATATTTAGCTATTTCAGCCCATTTCCATACAAAATTGTGGTCTTTGGTACAATTCTCCTGATTGGGCCGCCATATTTTGATATATGCTATTTTTGACGAATTTCTCTTTATATTATTGATGGTTATGTGGAATGGATGATAATTATATTGATTTTGGGACATTACGAAGGCAAAATATAGTGTAGCAACCGAAATGATTGTAATCTGCATTGAGCCGTTGGAATATTGCTGAATATTGTTGATTTGATAGGTTTCTCAATGGTTTCTATTGATATTTAGCGTTCTCAGCCCATTTCCATACAAAATGGTTGTCTTTGGTACAATTATTCTCCTGTTTGGGGTGCAATATTTTTATATATGCTATTTTTGACGAATTTCTCATTATATTATTGATGTTTATGTGAAATGGATGATAATTATATTGATTTTGGGACATAACGAGGCAAAATATAGTGTAGTAATCGAAATGATTGGAATCTGCATTAAGCCGTTGGAATATTGCTGAATATTGTTGATTTGATAGGTTTTTAATGGTTTCTATTGATATTTAGCGTTTTCAGCCCATTTCCATACAAAATAGTGGTCTTTGGTACAATTCTCCTGATTGGGCCGCCATATTTTGATATATGCTATTTTTGACGAATTGTTATTATATTATTGATGCTTATGTGAAATGGATGATAATTATATTGATTTTGGGACATTACGAGGCAAAATATAGTGTGGTAACCGAAATGATTGGAATCTTGCATTGAGCAGTTGCAATATTGCTGAATATTGTTGATTTGATAGGTTCTCAATGGTTTTCATTGATATTCAGCGTTTTCAGCCCATTTCCATACAAAATAGTGGTCTTTGGTACAATTCTCCTGATTGGGCCGCCATATTTTGATATATGCTATTTTTGACGAATTTCTCATTATATTATTGATGTTTATGTGAAATGGATAATAATTATATTGATTTTGGGACATTACGAGGCAAAATATAGTGTAGTAACTGAAATGATTGGAATCTGCATTGAGCCGTTGGAATATTGCTGAATATTGTTGATTTGATAGGTTCTCAATGGTTTCTATTGATATTTAGCGTTTTCAGCCCATTTCCATACAAAATTGTGTCTTGGTACAATTCTCCTGATTGGGCCGCCATATTTTGATATATTGCTATTTTTGACGAATTTCTCATTATATTATTGATGTTTATGTGAAATGGATGATAATTATATTGATTTTGGGACATTACGAGGCAAAATATAGTGTAGCAACCAAAATGATTGGAATCTGCATTGAGCCGTTGGAATATTGCTGAATATTGTTGATTTGATAGGCTCTCAATGGTTTCTATTGATATTTAGCGTTTTCAGCCCATTTCCATACAAAATAGTGGTCTTTGGTACAATTATTCTCCTGATTGGGCCGCAATATTTTTATATATGCTATTTTTGACGAATTTTTCAGTATATTATTGATGTTTATGTGAAATGGATGATAATTATATTGATTTTGGGACATTACGAGGCAAATATAGTGTAGTAACAGAAATGATTGGAATCTGCATTGAGCCGTTGGAATATTGCTGAATATTGTTGATTTGATAGGGTCTCAATGGTTTCTATTGATATTTAGCGTTTTCAGCCCATTTCCAGGCAAAATAGTGGTCTTTGGTACAATTCTCCTGATTGGGCCGCCATATTTTGATATATGCTATTTTTGAAGAATTTCTCATTATATTATTGATGTTTATGTGAAATGGATGATAATTATATTGATTTTGGGACATTACGAGGCAAAATATAGTGTAGTAACCGAAATGATTGGAATCTGCATTGAGCCGTTGAAATATTGCTGAATATTGTTGATTTGATAGGTTTTCAATGGTTTCCATTGATATTTAGCGTTCTCAGCCCATTTCCATACAAAATAGTGGTCTTTGGTACAATTCTCCTGATTGGGCCGCCATATTTTGATATATGCTATTTTTGACAAATTTCTCATTATATTATTGATGTTTATGTTAAATGGATGATAATTATATTGATTTTGGGACATTACGAGGCAAAATATAGTGTGGTAACAGAAATGATTGGAATCTGCATTGAGCCGTTGGAATATTACTGAATATTGTTGATTTGATAGGTTCTCAATGGTTTCTATTGATATTTAGCGTTTTCAGCCAATTCTCCTGATTGGGCCGCCATATTTTGATATATGCTATTTTGACGAATTTCTCATTATATTATTGATGTTTATGTGAAATGGATGATAATTATATTGATTTTGGGACATTACGAGGCAAAATATAGTGTGGTAACAGAAATTATTGGAATCTGCATTGGGCCGTTGGAATATTGCTGAATATTGTTGATTTGATAGGTTCTTAATGCTTTCTATTGATATTTAGCGTTTTCAGCCCATTTCCAGACAAAATAGTGGTCTTTGGTACAATTCTCCTGATTGGGCCGCCATATTTTGATATATGCTATTTTTGACGAATTTCTCATTATATTATTGATGTTTATGTGAAATGGATGATAATTATATTGATTTTGGGATATTACGAGGCAAAATATAGTGTAGTAACAGAAATGATTGGAATCTGCATTGAGCCGTTGGAATATTGCTGAATATTGTTGATTTGATAGGTTCTCAATGCTTTCTATTGATATTTAGCGTTTTCAGCCCATTTCCATACAAAATAGTGGTCTTTGGTACAATTCTCCTGATTGGGCCGCCATATTTTGATATATGCTATTTTTGACAAATTTCTCATTATATTATTGATGTTTATGTGAAATGGATAATAATTATATTGATTTTGGGACATTACGAGGCAAAATATAGTGAAGTAACAGAAATGATTGGAATCTGCATTGAGCCGTTGGAATATTGCTGAATATTGTTGATTTGATAGGTTCTCAATGGTTTCTATTGATATTTAGCGTTTTCAGCCCATTTCCAGACAAAATAGTGGTCTTTGGTACAATTCTCCCGATTGGGCCGCCATATTTTGATATATGCTATTTTGACGAATTTCTCATTATATTATTGATGTTCATGTGAAATGGATGATAATTATATTGATTTTGGGACATTACGAGGCAAAATATAGTGTAGTAACCGAAATGATTGGAATCTGCATTGAGCCGTTGGAATATTGCTGAATATTGTTGATTTGATAGGTTCTCAATGGTTTCTATTGATATTTAGCGTTTTCAGCCCAATTCCATACAAAATAGTGGTCTTTGGTACAATTCTCCTGATTGGGCCGCCATATTTTGATATATGCTATTTTTGACGAATTTCTCATTATATTATTGATGTTTATGTGAAATGGATGATAATTATATTGATTTTGGGATATTACGAGGCAAAATATAGTGTAGTAACAGAAATGATTGGAATCTGCATTGAGCCGTTGGAATATTGCTGAATATTGTTGATTTGATAGGTTATCAATGTTTTCTATTGATATTTAGCGTTTTCAGCCCATTTCCATACAAAATAGTGGTCTTTTGTACAACTCTCCTGATTGGCCCGCCATATTTTGATCGATGCTATTTTTGACAAAATTCTCATTATATTATTGATGTTTTTGTGAAATGGATGATAATTATATTGATTTTGGGACATTACGAGGCAAAATATAGTGTAGTAACAGAAATGATTGGAATCTACATTGAGCCGTTGGAATATTGCTGAATATTTTTGATTTGATAGTTTCTCAATGGTTTCTATTGATATTTAGCGTTTTCAGCCCATTTCCATAAAAAATAGTGGTCTGTGGTACAATTCTCCTGATTGGCCGCCATATTTTGATCGATGCTATTTTTGTCAAATTTCTCATT